>MCJB01050367.1:52168-64626 GCA_002018475.1 Nicotiana obtusifolia
AATAAAATAAAAATAAAAATAATAATAATAATAATAAAGAAAAAAGAAAAGAAAAGACCCACACAACAAATGTATTCATTCAGCCAATCTATGTGCATATATAGATTATGACTTATGCAGCAAAGGCATATCCTTAAGTTTGAGATCTAGAAATTTCAATCTTAAGCCATGGGATAGGTCAAAAATATACCTAATATATCATCTGAGTAACCATAATGATTGAGTGGTATAGCTTGATAGAATCACCATTACCCGCCCACCCCCTCCTCCCCTCCCCCTCTCTCATTGTATGTTTAAACACACACAGACACACACATTACACAAAATTTAGTCAATTTTCTATTTTTGGTCATTGATTTAGCTGGTAGTAGAGAGTATAGCTGCTGCTCGGAAAAAAGGAGTATAACTGCTGCTGAGTTGTTGGGTGATGTTAGTGATAGTGCATCTACTTTATCGAGCCTTCCTTAGGGGGTAATGAGGTCACTGTTCTCTGACTCCAATGAATTCTTCGGAATTTTGAAGAATTCTGAGTTCCTCAGAATTCTTCGATGTTGGTTTACTGTTATATCTTTGTCTGGACTACGTGGTAGGTAGATAAGAAGGATTAGTTTGTCTCTTGATCTCTTCTATGTATGTCTTTTTGCGTTGTAAGCTTGACTTTTTCATATTACTGAAAAGCAGCCCAAGATACAGTGTAGTTTTAGCGGGCAACTTGCCAGGACATGTATCTGTTGTAAAAGTATCATGTAGCTGTTGATCATTTCTGTTCCTTACAGTTCTCATTAAGTGATGGATCACCTCCTCGTTCTGCACTTTTTTTGCTTGGCTGCCTCTGTTTATGAAGAAGTGTTCAATATACATAGATAGAGTGCTTAACTAACTCTGTGAATTGTTGTCTATATGCAGCATTGGCCTTTCTTCTGTATGCCTGGAGAACTGTCTTATGGGAACTGTCTAATTGGAAAAAGGCTGTGGGTGCTGTCTTCCGATCTATTGCTTACATCCCGAAACTTGCATTGTCCTTTATATACTACTTCATAGGGGATCAGATCACAGCTGTAATTAGATTTATTGAATCAGCAATTTACTCCATTCGAGCTTTCTACTCTGGTGTAGTTGCATATGCACCACTTCAAGAGCTGGCAACAATCATAATTTTGGCATCTTGTGTACTTGCCATTGCTGAAGCTGCAGTTCCAGATTCTGTGAACAGCCAACCATACCTTCTTACAGCAGCTGGAATAATGGGATTCGCTGCTGTGAGAGGTTATATCTCTGAGCTGTTCTTTTGGTTTCTACTTGTGGGCTTGTTTGTCTTTGCTCGATTTTTCAGAAAAAGCGACTATGTGTCTTCCGCATTGCCTGCTGCAGCTGTATTAGCTGCTGTCGGAGAGCCTTGGATTAGAATGGTAGTAATGGTTTCTTATGCTGCTTTGGCCGTTATTCAACATTCTAAGATGCCTTTAAATAAAAGTGAAGGTGAAACTACTGGTGCAGTTAAGAAGGTCCCGATTCCTCTGATTTGTGCTGCATTGGCCATTGGCATTCGACTTGCTGCAAAATGGGCTGGTTATCGGCATTTGACTTGGATGATTGTTTGATATGCAACAAGTCTGCCCCTTGTCCGCGCTGATAGAGCATTCTTAGTTGTTAGTTTCTACAGTTGCAACATGTTCTCATTTGGCAAAATTGCTGCTTCTTTCTCTTTTTTGCCTGTCCAGTTCTTTTTGTACAACTTATCTTTTATAGAGCTTATTTTTCTTTCAAAGTATGTTCTAAAATCCACTGTAGTTGCAGTTTTTATTGGTTCTTTCGTCTGTTTCCTTTTATATGTGCAACTACAATGTAGAAGAGGCGAGACACTCAATGATATTGGCTATTTCAGATATGCGTGTGATTTTGCAAGAGTGGCGTGGTAAAAAATGGAGTAAATTTCATAGGTGGTAATTTAGCTTTGTGTTCGCTACTTGAAAGTTATTTTTCTTTTCTTTGTTACACAAAAGTCATTCAACTTTGTGTTCATTAGCTAAAAGTTATTTTCTTTCCTTTGTTACACAAAATTCATTTTACTTTGCTCTAGTTATCACAAAAGTCATCTTGGCCAGATTTTATAATACTTTTACTTAAAAAGTCTATTATGTCCTTAATATTATAAATCCTCCTATTTATGTAATACTTTGTATATTATATATTATATAATATATTTTTATCAAGGTATTTTACTTGTAATTAAAATAGCTTAATATTATTTTACTTATAACTAAAATAACTTTATATTATTCTAATAATATATTTTTACATTTTATTTTTTCATGGCACTCAATTCGTTTAGACATATTCAAACATGAACATATGTTAAAATATAAAAATGATAAAAGAAATATTTATTCTTTAATAATTATTTGAAATAATAGAAATAGATTTGTTTAACAAATGATAGCTTTTTATAGTCGGTGAAACTTTTTAAAAAATCAAAGATATTTGTGCTTTATATTAAAAATTTTAAGGCTTTATCAGTTAATTTTATTGATTTGAAAGTTTTAATTAGTGTCAGTGTGCTATATATGAGTATTTTATTTATTGGATTAACAGATATGGCTTGACTGATAAATCAGTGAGCTTTGATTTTATAATTTTCATTAAAAATAGTTCACATGGTTAAGAACACTGACTTGAGATTTGTTCATAACAATGTTACTAACAAATTTAATACATGCTACCTATATATCTTGAAAATTAACGTTAAGTAAAAAATTAAATGTACGAATATATTATAAAAATAATAAATAAAATAAAATCAAGTTAGTTTAATTATAAGTAGTATACTAAAAGTATATTATATAGTATATAATATAAAAAGTATTACATAAATGGGAGGATTTATAATGTCAAGGGCATAATAGACTTTTCAAGCGAAAGTTTTATAAAATTTCGTCAAAGTGACTATTGTGATAACTAAAGTATAATAAAATAATTTTTGTATAACAAAAGAAAAAAAAAGTGACTTTTAAATAATGAACATAAAGTATAATAACTTTTACGTGAAAAAAAAAATACTTTTGAAAAATAAGACAAAATTAAATGACCACCTATAAAATTAACTCTAAAAAAAACATAAAATTGTGAATTTGATTGAAACTTGTCAGATGACTACATTTTTGTTACCCTGCAACTAACCTATTCTACAACAACGTAAATTGTGATTAAAAAATATCACTACATCTAGTTGAGTCATTCGGTAAACACTGCAAATTGTCTTTCAAATTTTAATTTAATCGTGTTCAGAATATAACTTTTAGTTGGGAAAGGTGTCAAAGTCCTTAAACTTTGTGAAATAGCAGATTTCCCCATCATTAATAGTTGCGTCAGATTTATCTTGTCGTTACCAAAATGGGCTAGATTGTTTTTATTGGTTAATGGTAAAAGCTTTCCAAGTCGTGGTCCTCTATTACAAAGGAAAAATATCAAATTTGTCATTCAACTATGCGAAATGGTGCAGATTTGCTCCTAAATTTTGAAGATGATCGCTGTTATTTCGAGATGACACCACTATTTTCTTCAACACTTATTTCTATCCCCCCAGCTTAAAGAAACCACCCTCGGACTTTAAATAAGTCCAAATGGAACTCAAATTATAATTGTACGACCACATCTAATCCTTAATTATATCGGAACTTCATCAACACAATTTTATTACTTATTTCTTAGATCATCAATAGCGATGTCAGAGCTCCACATCGACCTCCTAGTGCTAAAATAAACTCAGGAACAAAGAAATCAGCTCCTAAATCATTTGTAACAGAAATATGATCTTTTCGTGAAGATAAAATAATTACTAAAAAAGATGAAAGTGTGAGTGCTTATATGAATGAATGATTTTTGTATGAAAATTATCGTGTGTTCTTTTTTGGAGTGTCGTGGGAGTTAGAAGCTGGTGTGGAGTAACAATGATCTTCACATGGTGTTTTTAAAAGAGGAAAATATTAATTGTTATAATGGTGATCGATTTAGAGGGATGAAATATGGTGGCCGAAAGTAGTAGTGGCCAATTTTGAACAATTTCAAAGTTTAAGGGCAAATGTAGATCATATCTCTTAGTTCAACGAAAAATTTGACCTTTTTCCTTTTAAATGAAGGTTCACATATTGAAAAATTAGTTAATAAGTACGAATATAATCCGCTTTTATTATGTCAAAGAATATATTTAATAGGATTGCACAAGCTTAGGGCAAAGTGCAGTAATAGTCACTTTTAAGTCCGCTATTTAAAATATATTCATCATTTATAATGTATTTAAAAATTAGTCAATTCATTCAAACTTCATGACTAAATATCCTGAATTTGGAAATTCAGGACTTAGTATCCTGAATTTTTGAGCTGCTAATTTAAAATTAAAACTAAGTGTCCTGAATTTTGAACTACTAATTTAAAACTCAAGACATAAGATTCGAACTTATGGACACAATTTTCGAATTTTATGACACGATGCCCTAAAGTGTGAAATTTGAGATTTAAACTCTAGGACGTCGTGTCATGAAGTTTAAGCTAAATTGGCTAATATTTAAATACATTGTAAACTGTGAATATATTTTAAATAGCATGCTTAAAAATGACTACCTGGTATCATTTCCACACAAACTTAAAACTCCGTGGTTGGAAAACATAACTAGCACAATCTAAAATTTTAATATTTAGACAATAAAATTGCTTAATGGATAAAATACAAAACTAGTCGGTAGGCAGAAACTAATTGTATTTCTTATACAAAAATGTATAATTTTTTTTATATATTTTGTATATATATAATAAACCTATATACAAAAAATATATATTTCTCTTACTTAATAATCAACATATGAATTCATATTATTACATTTTAATTGTGGAATGGAAAGAAGAGCCCATTAGCTTCACAGATCCAGGACGGCGAAATTAGGGTTTCACTGACCCCCTCCTCTCTTCTATATAAATAAGCCACATCTCTGCTTCTTATATAGCCTCCTTATAATACCCTACCTCTTCTCCTCTTCCCTCCAATGGCGTCTGAAATAACCGTCGGAATCACACCCTAGCCTCTCTGGTGCTCAACCGAGCAAATGGACATGTTCAAAATCATGATACGAGCCTTCAAATCATTGATCTGAGGTCATTTACCTTTATTTGTGTACTTATTTTTCTCTTTTCGTTTCATTTCAGCTAAGCAAAATTGTAAGTCTGCAGTCTGCACGTAGCCTCCCGGGCTCGTCTGAGCAATTTTTACATGAAGTTAGCAGCCCCAAAGCTCGTGCTATACTTACCGCCGCTAGTGTTGCAGTTTAGCCCTTTTGTACCTTCTTTACCCTTGGCTTTATCTGTGTCAAAATCAACGGCTACATTAAATCCTTTTTACATTATTTCTGTATTTTTTTTTTTTATTTAACAAAAAAAATGCCTCATATCACCTTTAGCTTATTTTCTTCATATTCAGTGAAAAAACAGAGCTAGTCAACGAGGCTGAAATTAAAATAGCAGTGTCAACGTGGGGTTTATTGCATTTTTTCTTACTGTTTTACTCCTAAGTCCACTGCTATATTGTAAACTTTTTATTGTATTTCTCTTTTAGTTTTTTTCTATATTGGCTATGATTTAAAAATTTATCCGCGCTTCTGAGAGTAATCTATGAAGTATACGATAAAATAATGGTTGAATTTCTTAATATGAGCCTATATTTTCTTATTTTTCACATTATTTTACTATAAAGTGAATTTTTGACAAAACAAAAATTATTCAGCTTATTTGAATTTTGGCAGTGATGATATATAAATACAGCTTTAATGCCAGTTCTGCTTCTGAAATTCCGTGATTGATAGAGCTGTTTATTTCTCTGAGCCTCAGTTTCATTAAGAAAATTACGTTTTACACTTGTTCTTTGATTAACTATACAAGTGGTTGAATTTGGATAAATGTAACAATTTTATTAATTTTTTTGGGTATTAAAGGTTGAAAATAATGTTTTTAAGTGTGTTATTAATGAAGTGTTGTTTATTTAGTAAGAAATGATTGATTTTGGTTATTAAGAGGCCAGTGATGTATGGTAATTGTCCGTACCATATGAGGAGGTTAACAGCTCCTTTGATTTTAAATTTACCTTAATTTCTGAGGTCTCTTTAATCTTCTGTCAGTTTTCTTATAAAACAATACTTTTAGTAAGTGACTCAATTTATATAATAGCATCATATCTAGTAAAAGTTTTTGTTTTTATTGCTTGATGCACGAAGCATCTTGTGTTTATGGAAGGTCCGAGCAATGGTCACATCCTAAAGGATATGATATAAATAGTCTATCTTAATGCAAGCATAAGTGACTGTTTTCACGATTTGAGCCCATGATAACTAGGTTGTAGGAAGATAATTTTACTGTTACTCCAAGCCTTATTGCGTAGTTGCTGATGATGATATAATCTTTTTAATGAGGTGTAGTGGATCCAAGTCCCTGCTTTTGCAGGGGGAACCTCTTGGTGAAGCTGCATTACAAATGATCATATTGGATTCTTCTGAAGCTATAATTTCATTTGAGTTTTCCAAAATGGGATTGTTTTTTCATGATTTCTTAGTGTGCTGAAAAAATGAGTTTCACTATACCCTTGCTCTTTAAATGTGGATGTAGGGTCTGAAAAACTCATAAAGTTAAGTGCTGTCATCAGCTTCTTCACTTGTACCAACATGTTTGGAGTCAAATAAAAGCACTACATTTTTTTTTGCTTTCTTGGTTCATATAATTTCTTTTATATTTTGAAACTTCACTATTATGAAGGTGCTTAAAGGTGATCAAGAGTATCTGATACAATTTAGAATCTAATTCACCAGTTGATGATTAAGAAAAACTGCTTATCACCTTTTGCCTCTTAAGCTACTGGTAAATATGGACCTTTCACTAGCACATTCCATTACGTTTGTCTCATTTTAGGAGAGAAAATGCTCAAAATTTCCCCTGTAGACTATCTGAATTTGAACAGCTAGCTTTGATGTTTATTTAACTTTTGGCTTTTGTTTTAAATAAGTTACAATCCATATTTCCCATGACTGGAAAACATTGCATCAATTCATACAACACGAAAGGCACGCTTAATCTATTTTGGTATTGTTGAGGAGTTTGGGATGTATATGGTCTCTAGACCATATTGCAGGGTTAACCTAGTTGAGGATATTTCATTGATCTTGAAATAACTCTTTTTTGTAAAGTTTAATGCTTATATAATTTTAGTAGTAGCATTATTTCTGGTAAATGTTTTGGTCTTTCTGTTGTGTATGAGGACTGAGGTGTAGCAGATCCAAATCAAGCTGGGCGAACCTCTTGGTGAAGCTGCATTGTAGATGATCATATTGAAGCAAAGGAATGAATAAATAAGCTAAAAAAAAATTGAGAACTTTTTATTATAATTTTAATTTATTTAATAGTTATAATTTGATTTTCTTAGTTACAAATACGTATAGGATTTTCATACGTTGAGGGATGTAAGTATATGATTTTAAAATATAGGAGGTATATCCGAAACTAAGTCATATTACATAGGTATTTAGTGTAGTTAACCCTATAATATTTTAAGCATATATTGTTCTTCAAGTTTATACAAACTAAGTACTAGTAGTTTAATTTATGAAACATTCAAACCTCACGTGTTATTCACGTGAGTTGAGTAAAAAATTATCGCGATTCAAACTTCATTTTTCCTCTAATTTCTAAGCACTAATAACAAAATTGATTGTTGTTTGAGATGATTCATTTGAGAATTTCGTTAGTTGGACCAAAAGTGCTACACTCTTGCAAAATGGCTAGATTTACAATTTGTAATATTATAATTATTGAAATTTAATTACTTTTTATTTAAAAAAATTTGAACAAAAACACTTTGAAATTTGAAAATATTTTAATATAACATGGTGGAATTATTTTTTTATATATGAACTTTTGGTATAATATGTAGGAATTTTATAATGTATTAGAGTTTTATTATAATATGTTAGAAGTTTATATGTAGGAGTTTCATAATTTAATATATTATGATATAATTTTTGTATTTAGCAAAATAGTGATTATTTTTCAATAATTATTACATGTTAGTTATTTTTCAATTATTTATCTGAAAATTGGTTATCTCATGCCAGTTTTACAATAGATGAGGATATGGGCTGAGATATCTCATTGGATTAATTGCCCATGGTAATGATATAAAATTTATTCCGTTATTAGCTAATACCAATAAAAAATATGATATAAATACAACTTAATATTCTTTGGTATCCTTATCCAACTAAATGACCACTGGAGATTAAAAAACGAACCCTCAAACTCACTGCTTTGTTTGGGTTACAAGTTATTACTTCTTCTATCTCAATATTTGTGTATTTTTTGCTTATCAAGAGTTAATTTGACAATCTTTTAAAATCAAATTAGATTAGATCAACTTGATATTTTAAAATTAAAATTTAAATAAAAATACTAAGAAACTTAGCTCAAAATAATGATATAAAATAAGGAAAAACAAGAGATATAGAGAGAAAGAGAGTATAGATTCTTATTTCTTCGGTGTATTCAATATGATATGATATTAAAGTAATACAAAAGCATATCATGACCATGGTATTAACTATTCGGATATGAGGAAGATCATGGAGGAGGTTATGGAGGTGTGAGAGTTATAACCATAATGGTAAGAAGTAGTGGGAGGTTAATGAAAAAGTGAGAGTAACTCTTTTAGGAATTATAGACATTCACTACATAATATAATATTTCATAACACTCATCGTTGAATGTCTATAGATAATGTGTTTTGTTAAAGCCTTGTTAAGAAAAAATCTGTGGAAAAAATCTTATTGAAGGAAAAAGAGTATACATATCTTGTAATACGCATTGCTCGTTGCCTCATTAAACACCTTTCAGGAAAACCCAGTGGGATAAAACCTTAGCTAAGGGGAAAACATCACTTTATTTCTTGAAGACAACGAATTCCAAACTTGTATAAAAACTTCTCTAATATTGAGATGGGCAATGCCTTGTGAAGAAGTTTGTCAAATATCACTTGAACAAATTTGTTGAATAACGATCATGTCTGAAATAAAACTTTGATGAAATATGCTTTATTTTGTCTCTTTCAATAGTCCTCCTTTCAGTTGAGCTATGCATGTAGTATCGTCTTCAGTGTAACTGGAATCTTGTTGAATATCATAATATGGTAGTATGCTCACAGACAAATAGATTATCTGAACAACGAACTATGCCCTTCATTTGTATAACCAACAAAACTTTGATAATATTTGTTAGAATAAACAAATATATATCAATGATTCCTTTTGCAATATAACACTAATCGTATTTCAATATCTCCATATAGGTTTTATACTTTCAGGTGTTAGAACTATCTGTCTAACTTCACATTTTTCAGATGAGGTCAATTTTCATTGCGTATTTTCATTTGGCCAATCATTTATCTGTCCAAATTCCATGGCAGATTTGAGCTCAAGATCCTCGTCAATATTAATAATATTGAATGCTACATTATATTAACAACATCGTCGACGGTCATTTTTACATTGGTTCCATCATCACTCAATAAAGACATAACTTATCGGGATTCATTTTTTTCAGGTACCTGAGCCTCTCCTATGAGGTCTTATAAAATGTTATGTTATGCTCTTCTAGAGTACTTGTCTCCTTATTATGACCATCTTGATCATTTGCTCCTCTCTTTTTCAAGGAGTTTTATCTTTGGAACCGATTGATCTATTACACTTCATGTGTGTCATAGACTCTATTATGGACTTTATTCTATTTAGAGCATTAGCAGCTATAATATGACATTTAGCTTTCAGTCAGCAAATGCGTTTAGCAATATTTTCAATTTCACATTTTCTTGTACGAGGATTTAGGTGAACTCATAATAATTAATTCCATGAATTATCTTTTCAGCTGCCTATTTTCTCCCCGTAATGTTGGGATCACCAACGCATACCCCAACCTTCTTTGGGGGTGCATCTTTGTGCATTGTGGTAGATCAATCAAATCATATAGCACATCTATATTTCTAGATAGAAATTATTTGGTTCCTGACCCTGAATCAATTGTGATAGGAAAAATTTATCTTAACTTGTTGGCTAGATACGTATAAGTACTCTTGTATATTAATTAATATACCTCATACCAAATTTCTTTTTGAGAGTTTTGTTCTCATAGCCAATGATTTAGCTATAATTGGAGGCATATAATTTCTGCTAAACTAACTTGGATTTGAACCACCATTATCGAGATAAATTATCATAATTTATATTTTGGAACTATACTCTAACATTTTGAGCAACCAACCTTGTAAAATCCAAACGCAAGTTGATAATAAATGCATATGTGACTATACAATAGATGCATCTTTAAAATCATATAATAGCAAACAATTCACATGGCAGGTGATTGGGCCCATATATATATCACCTTTTATTCGTTCAAGAAATCAAGGGATTCAATCCCTACCTTAACTGGTGTATCATGAGAATAAGTAGCATAAGAGGATTCTTAAAGAATCTTCTATTTCTTCTATATATGCCATTGTGAATTCTCAATTAATTTCACATCATAATTGAACCGGGACGGCAAATGGGTCATGCCAACTAATATTTGTTTCAGTAAATCTTTAGTTTACTTGTGGCATGTGATTGCATCATCATGCTTATACTTGTGTAGTACAAATAGAAGGAAAGTCGGGTGATCTTTTATATTTACCCGGTATGATTATAGTAATATGAAGATATTCAATCTTTCTTTCATTTATAGTCTCAATATGCCAATCACTTTGGGTTATACATTTGAAACTCAAAAAATTTCTTTTGAGACTGACCACAATATCAATTTTAAGAACAATTTTATTTATCTGGGTAGTCACAAATTAGTTTTTTCGGAGCTCTTAATTGATTTTGTACTACAAGATCTTTTGTCACACTATCCATATGGTGAATGCCTCTTTTACGGAAAAAATCATATCATAATAATTGTCATCGTCAAAATCATCATAAGCAAAATTGTTCTTGCTTTAATTTTGCTTTTAATAACTTTTTATAAGGCATGGCAAAATATTTTTGGCGTATCACATGTAAGCGACCAATGACATGTTAATGTAATCACACAGTAATGTTCATTATCTTTATTTCTCTCAAACCTCCCGTAGAGGTGAATGTAATATTTATTCAATCATGCATAAGCACACTCTTATGCATAATTTATATCACATATATATTTGCACATTCACTTTTAGGAGTGAGTCTGCATTTATAATGCTTATCACAAGTCGCATTCTTTCAAAAAATGGACTATAATCGTCTGAACGTGCCTTATATTTACAGGCAATATTGTTACACATTTTCTTCACCTTTGAAGGATTATTTGAAAACCTTTGTTATTCTTCCTTTTACAATTATCATAATGATGACTATTATTATTTTGGTCCTTGGCACGCTTACGTTCATTGGTCAACCACTTGTCTTTATTTAGACTTATTATGCACCGCTACCACATTCGCTTTAAGAGTGGAGCGAATCAAGTTGGATAAGCTTCATGATTTTTCATGAAAATAAATTATTTTTTCTTAATCGTCATTATATCACCAATATGATGCATTGAGACTCTAATCCAATGTCTTACCCCTATAAAGGTATGTAGGCCATAATGAGGTGGGACTTAAAACCCACCGTTTTATACTTAACCTTTGGCATGATAGGCCATAGTGCATCACCCTTGAGCCTTTGATCACGGATAGTCTTAGATGAGACTGCAGCGAAGGTCACAACAAATATGAATAGCAGCGTAAGTTACTTGAGTTTAAATCTACAACACTGTTATTTTTTCTTTTTATGAAAATTAGATTTCTAATTCTAATGCCCCAGTCACTTATATTTTTCATCAATTGCCAAAAAGTGAATGCCCATATATAATACATAGGCAAATCAAAAAATTGGATATGGTTTTTCTTGATTCAACCAGCTTATTTTCCTACACAAATAATATTGTACTTTGTATGAATAATACTAAATCTTAAATCCCAAATATTAAAATGAGAATTTATAGGAAGAATGAAAAAAAAGCACTCCCTGGACAATTGAAGCAAATTGATTCACGTAACTGATTATAGGTGGTCAATATTTTTGTAGCTCAACAATGGATTTGGTTGTCTTCGTACTTTAAGATGATAATTGAAATAAAAAAAATTAGAGTTTTGTGCTGATGACGTATTACGAAATTTAGTTCAAAGTAATATTATAGAACAAGAAAAAACAAGAGATATAGAGAGAAAAGATAAGAGATTCTTATTTCTTCCTTGTATTCAAGTGTATATAATGTGATGCCCAAACCCTCTATTTATAGGATGACATTTAGGTAATACAAAGGGATATCATGACCATAATATTAACTATTGAGATCATGGGAAGGGAGGGGTG
>MCJB01050367.1:64785-88789 GCA_002018475.1 Nicotiana obtusifolia
AAGGGGGAGGGGATCATGGAGGAGGTTATGGAGGTGTGGAAGTTACAACCATAATGGTAAGAAGTAGTGGGAGGTTAATGGAGAAGAGTAACTGAAGTAATTTCTTTAGGAGTTATAGACATCCACTATATAATATAATAAATAAATTATACAAAAAGTAGAATTAAAATTTACATAGTCTATATCTCAAAAGATGAAAAATTCACCTAAATTAGGATAATAAGAATATTTTTCCCTCTAATTTACATAGTAGGTTAAAAAATAATCACGATAGAGATTTTCTTCGAAACTTCATTTTTTCCACTAATTTCTAAGCACTAATTACACCAAAACAGGAAAATCGAGATAATAAAATCACCAATATTTTGAGGAAAAAAGGTTATTATAACGAAAATAAACAGCGATTGGGGAAAGTGAAAGTGGGAAGGACCCAAATCATGATTGTTTTTGAGTTTGGGTACGTGAAAAAATATAGTATAACATTTCTGTTAGTTTGAGATGATTCATTTTTGAGAATTTCACCTGTTGGACCAAAAGTGCTAAATTTTTGTAAATTAAAAGGGATCATATACGCTACGGTGGGATAGATAAGGATGTCCCATGCTACTTCTATCATTTTGGTATAAAATTTATCACTCGATTAGCTAATATTCATAACCAACCATCAAATAAATAATATTTTATATTCTATCCCGGAATTAATATCCTTATTCCGTTAACCAAATGACTAAGGATTAAAATAAACTAACCCTCAAACGCAACAGATTGCTTGGGTTTAAAACTATTACTTCATCTGTCACAATTTATATGGTACTTTTCGCTTATCGAGAACTAGTTTGACTAGCTTTTAAAATTAATTTGAATTAGATCAACTCAATATTTTAAAATTTAAACTTAAATATTCAAAAACTATACGAACATTAGGGATTAAAATTTACATAGTTTGAATATCGAAAAACGAAAAGAATCACATAAATTAAGATAGAGAAAGAATTACAAGTACTCCTTTGTTCATTTTTAATTGTCCTTTTCTGATTTTACACTCCCTTTAAGAAAAATAAATAAATAAATATTTTATAATTTTACCTATAATAATGATAGCATTTCAAAAAGTATTAAAAAATAATTTGGGAAATGTGTAGTTAATGATAAGGGTAAAACAAGAAAAAGAATTTGTCTTTCTCTTGATTTGTCAAAATAGACAAGTAAAAGTGAAAATATATATTTAAGCCTCTTTTATTTGCACTGAATGGAGGTCTGAATCTTAATCATTCAGATCTCATACATTAAGTGCGTTTGTTTTTAAAGTCTGAATCTTAATCATTCAGACCTTAATCATTAAGTTTGTTTGTTTTTTTATTTCACAACCACTTAATGGGTCTTAATAGGTCTGTATGATTAAGATTTATAATAAAGACTTAATTTCATTAAGATACCATCATCCACGATCATTATTAATTGCCACCACTACCTACCACTATCAACTAATACCATGCCACCTAGGGCTGTTCAAAACCGAACCGCAACCGTTAACCGAACCGAACCGAACCGATAGCTTATTGGCTTATTGGTATCGGATTATCGGGGTAATGGATGATGAACGGATTGAGATTTTATAATTAACGGCTTAACGGTTTGGGGGCGGATTACCCAATTTTCTTATCGGGTAAACCGTTAACTCGTTAAAATTTTTTATATTTACACTTTTACCCTTATGTATATAAAGTACTATTGAAACCCTAAATGCTAAAATCCTTAATTTCTATTTTCTTATTCTCAACTGTCTGCAGCCACCAGAGGCAGAGAAGTCGTCAGTCTTGTCTCTCCCTTGAACTGAAAACTGAGAAGTCGAAAAATCGAAATCTCAATTGTTTATACGTGTATGTCTGTATAAGTAGTCTTAATGGTATTAAAAATTTGGTTAATACATGTATGACAGTATGAATAGTCTTGAAGACTCTTCAATTAAAAAATATCGTTTGGTTAGATCTTTGATGGTATTAAAAATTTGGTATTGATTTGAAACTGTTTGGTATTGATTGAATGATTGTTCAAAAATTTCTATTTGGTTTAGCTGATAAGCTGTCCGATAACTGCCCGATAATTGTTAATCCGATACCAATTCGCCCGTTGTCTTATTAGATGGCTAGCGGATTACTACATTTATAATCCGATAACCGTTAAGCCGAACCGTTAAGCGTAATTATCCGCCCTATAAGCACCCCTAATGCCACCCACCACCACCTTACTCAACCACCCCCATCACCATCACTACCACCACCACCTCCTCCTCCTCCTCAATCATAGCAGCCAACATATCGACAACCACCACCTAGAATCCCAACTACCCCACCACCAATATTCTCAACCACAACCACAAATTCATCCACCTCAACTACCACAATTAATCGTCCCATCACAATGAACAATCGTAGCCGGCACTGCACATCATTATAAACTACCACTACCACCACCGACCATTATTAATTATTACCAACTACTACCACCATTCTCAATCATAATCGCCATCACTACCAATTGCCACTAGCTACTACTCAGATTCACCACCATCAACCAAAACCACCACCAACTATTGCTTCTAGTCGGCATTCACAAGCACCACCATTAGCTATCACCACCACTAACTATCATATTTTAAAATAGATATATATTTTATTGATAGAATATTATATTATTTAGTATTTTATTTAAATTTTATGTTTATTAATTTTCAAACGAAGATAAGCTAAGCGTGCCAAACCATCTAAGCAAAGTTCTATTTGTCAAAGAATAGAGCCAAATAAGTTATACATTCAGAAGTTAATCATTTAGTATTTAGATCTTAATACACATCTTAGTATTCATATGTGAATTCAGATTTTAGATGTCTTAATCTTAATGTACATCTTGATATTCAAATGTGTATTCAGATTCAGACGTCTTAATCTTAAAAAAAAAACAAATGAGGTTAGTATATTGGACAAGTAAAAATAAATGAACGTAATATATTTTTTGTATACTGAACGAGTAAAAGTAAACAGAGATAGTATACATCAGGAAATCCACGTAGAATAGTACTACTGGATTTGAATTATTAACTTTGTTAACTATGTGGACTTAATTAAAAGATTAAGCCAACTTCATATCTTAGTCAACTAGTTGTGTATCAATTAATGATAGATGGTTATGCACTTATGCTCCTTTCACGTCTTAACAACCTTCTGTTCTTGATTTTTTTATTATTATTATTTTGGAATGTGTACTATTTTACATCTCTCCTACATAGGGTAATTTGTTTTAAAAAAAGGTCTACGTCAAGTAGCTATAAATTATGTTTGCACAATTTCCAATTAATTGTTTCCTTTTTGACAAAGTCATACTTGACGTGAGAAAGAAAACTAAGAAAGTGAGAGAAACATTACAATTATACAAATTTGATAAATTTTCAATATAATTACCAGTACCATAGTAAAAGTCTAATTATATAAGAAATAGGTGAGAAATTACAAAATGTATAGCAAATTCACAACTATCTTTATTACAAAAATTATAATGACAAAATGAATAGTGATGGGAATTTCATAATGGGATAAAAATGAAAATAAAATAAAATAAATGATTCCATTTATTACTTAGGTCATTTTTTAAGATAAAAAATCTAAAATAATTTAGGATTAAAGTCCATCAAGTTCAAAATGAGAATGATCTTCTACTATTCAAGTTATAAAAGTAATGAATTCAGATAGACTTATATAGTAATATGTTCTAATTACATGGACTTTATCATATGCATAAGTATGCTACTCAACTACTCACTTCGTTTAAGTTTATATCACCTTATTCTTTTTAGTTTGTTCTAGAAATAATTATTATTTTTTGAACTTAAAAATAATTTAACTTTATGTTACTATTTTATTCTTAATAATAATTTTTGTAACCACACAATTAGCGCACCATATTTAATAATAAAGTTTTTATTTTTTTAAACTCTAAGAGGTCGTTTGGTTGGGAAGCAAGTTATCTCATGATTAATTATTCCGGAATAAGTTATCCCACCCTTCTATAGGAATAAAAAAAATCTACAATCCCGAGATAACTAATCTCGGGATTAGTTATACTATAATTTTATCTCAACCAAACGTGAGATACACTCATCTCAAATTTAATCTCGAAATTAATTATCCTTTGCCCCTCGTACCAAACAACCCCTAAGATGTGTCACATGTAAACTAGGATAAACAAAGAAGACTTCATATAAAAAGAAGAAGACTTGAATAAACCAATTTTCAAATCCTAAGATTTGGACTAAAAAGAGTTGACATGCCATTTGTGAACAAGAGTAAAAGAGAGACTTGTAACCATTTCAGACAACTCAGTTAAAGCCTATATTCTGATATTCACTTAAAACTAACAATACTGAGAAGGTGTCAATCTTGAAACAAATTGGATCAGAGGTGCAAAAAAGAAGAAGCTGAATTAAAGAAAATGAGTGGTTTTACATATCTAACCAGAGCTCTTAGCAACCACTCTTCTTACTCTAGACTTCTGCTTCTCTCTTCTGTCAGGTTATGTATTCTGTTTGATCATCACTCCATTTTCATCCCAAATTTGTGAATTTCAATTTGTTTTCTGATTTTTCACTTAATTCTTTGTTTATTTAAAACTCAATGTTCTTGTTTTGTTAAACCTTTAGTAAGGTGTGAATTGTGTCAACGTGTGTGATGATATTGCTTTTGCTAGATTCTTTCGGTTTCATTTGCTTCGGTTATCTTTTTCTAGTTGTAGTTACTGCTTCTTTTTACATGAATATTGTATTTCCTTATCTAAACTATTATGATTATGCTTTTCTTGAGCCGAAGGTCTAGAAAATAACTTTTCTACTTTTATAAGGTAAGGCTAAAGTCTGCGTATATACTACTCTCCCCATCATCCACTGGTGGGAATATACTGGATATGTTATTTTTTTAGTTTTCCACCCGATGTCCAGTACCCACATTGGAGCCCGACTATATTCGGATTCGCACCGCGTAGGGCCCCATTCGGGGGGAAGCGCTCCCTACCAAGATTTTTTCATACCTAAGCTGTTCTTTGTGTTTTTCTTCTTCTCTTCTTTTTGGGTTCTTGATTTTGTAGTGAAGGAGAACTTGTGAATTTCTATTGACAATTGAACATATTTATCCTCTTTTTCTACCTTGCATTGAAGTTTGTCATGGAAGTCGGACGTCTCTCTACACATAGGTCGGATCCAAAATATAAACTTGATAAGTCAACCTTTTAAGGTTTTCTGTACTGAATACATTGTACTTTTGAATAAATTGGATACAAAATCTAATATTTGTTGAAAATTTGTGATTTTTTCATACATATATATTTACATGCCGTGTTAAAAATACTGAGTTCAATTGAATCCATGAATGTAGGCTGCATATACTCTTAGGCCCAACAAAGGTAATGAAAGGAAAATGACACTTATTATCACGTTAAGTATCCAAAGAAATAGACAAATAACAGAGTATGATGAGTATTTTTTGACAATATTTCCTTTAAAAATGAGATATCTTTTGAAATCTTAATGTAAATTTGAATGATTATTTTGTATAGCTGTACATCGGTAGACATTATTTTTGTTAAGCTGTGTTTGTGTAATAGTCTATACACGTTTTATCCCATTTGACTAATAAAAGAAGGTTGAACAAATGATTACATTACAGGCAATTATGTTTTTGTATGACCACAATATGAAGGTGTGCAGTTGATCATTTGTTGCTGAGACTTCAAATGCTGGTCTAAACACTGTTGAGTTGTATATAATAGTGTAAACTATTGGAGATCATTCTTTTTAATTTTTGTGGAATATAGCTCAAATAAATTTGATGAATGGAAACTATGTCCGATGGATTCAAAAGTGGGAGCAGAGTTTCTAATGATTCATGCTTTACAAATAGCGATATCTTTTAAGAAGTTTGACATGAACTGGTTTGACTTTGAATAC
This sequence comes from Nicotiana obtusifolia, assembly GCA_002018475.1. Lineage (NCBI taxonomy): Eukaryota > Viridiplantae > Streptophyta > Magnoliopsida > Solanales > Solanaceae > Nicotiana > Nicotiana obtusifolia. The sequence continues at coordinate 70,778 of MCJB01050367.1, forward strand.
TTCGGTCTCTTGATTAAGATGTGCTTTTGGGTTTCGTACATCATTGTCTGCATTTCTTGTAGTTTTAGATATATTCCTCTTAAGTTGTATGAAGTGAGTTATGTTTATAGAATTCACAGTGGGGACAAATGCTTATTAACAGTTCCGACCTACTAAATTATACATAATCAGAGTCCGGATTCAGTGAAAGCATTGATGTTTAGTGAATCAAATGTCGTGTTTTTTTTCTCCCATATTTGATAGAGGGTTTTGCTACTTATACTTTTCTGCTGGTTGTTACAGTACGGGAGGTCTGTTAGTATATGCAGAATCAAACGTAGAGAGCAGAAAACAAGTTGTCGAAGGAAGTCAATCAGTATCAGAGAAGAAGAGAGTAGTGGTGCTTGGAACAGGATGGGCTGGTACCAGCTTCCTAAAAGATGTTGACATTTCTTCATATGATGTTCGAGTGGTTTCGCCGCGAAATTATTTTGCATTTACACCACTGTTACCTAGTGTGACATGTGGAACAGTTGAGGCACGAAGTATCGTTGAGCCAGTTCGGAACATAATAAAGAAGGTAAGACAATATTTGAGAGAAGTCACTTGGAGCCAATCTGGATCTCCTGTTCTTGTTTCATTGTAATTTTATGTTGTACTCACAAGATTTGGTATGACTGCATAGCTTTCTGCACAGCCTCTTAAAATGATCCTTTCGCCCCTTCAAAGCTTCTAAATTTGCTTGGTTTATCGTTCTTTTTTCCGATTGTTCTAACCTGGTCTGGAAAATTTAGCATTTAGTACATGCTAAGTTTCTTCAAGATCTTGCTTTTCTAAAAAAATACAGTCAAACTTCTCTATAACTGACCGCTATATAATATCTATTCACTATAAAGGCCAAGTTCTTTATGGAATGAATTTTTATGCTATTTATAATATATGATCTCTATATCAACACTTTGCTATAACAACCAGAAAAATCCGGAACAAATGAGGCTGTTATAGAGAGGTTTGACTGTATATATTATTATAGTTCTCCTTTGAAGATTTTCTTCCTATTCCTGTTTAATTTCTGTTATTTGGTGTGGCAGAGAAGCAGGGAAATTCAATTTTGCGAAGCAGAATGTCTAAAGATTGATCCAGAAAACAACAAAGTATTTTGCCGATCTGGTATCAATGATAATTTGGTGGGACATAATGATTTCTCCCTACAATATGACTATTTGATCATAGCAGTGGGAGCTCAAGTAAATACTTTTAATACTCCGGGTGTCATGGAACATTGCCATTTTCTGAAGGTAGGATTTTCTTCCGTAAAGCCCTAAGTTGCTCGGATTCTTCACTTTCGATGTCGCATCCATGTCTACACGATGTGTGTATGAGTGTGGATCTGGTATCCGTACCGGATCTAATCAATCGATTTTCGGTTCTTTGATCAAAATCGGAGAAATTCAAGACACATATATACAATGATTTTGAAATCAATACAAAAGGGGTGAAATTGAGAATAAAAGAGAATCTTTCTGCACTCTACAAGCACTATATAAGTTCTTCACATAAAATCTCATAATTTAGCATATTTTTATAACTTTATTTTTAGATATTTGAATTATTTTTAGCCGAATCCCCTGCACCCAATACCCCCGAATCTTGTTATTAGAGATGAAGGATCTGATCTCTAGATTCGCACCTGTATCGGGACACCCGCACCTGAGTTCGAGAAACTTACATAAAGCCTTTCTTAACTTAGCTGGAGATCCGTGGCATTTCTGCTCCTGTTAGAGAGGCGCCTTTATGCATTTTGAACCTGATCAGGTTGTGACATCTCATATTTTTTTCTTGAGATGCTAAATTTTCCTTGTCTGAAAATAAATGAATCATGTCTCGTACAGGAAGTGGAAGATGCTCAAAGGATACGGAGGACTGTAATAGATTGTTTTGAGAAATCTGTCATTCCCGACCAAAGTGAAGAAGAGCGAAGGACCAACCTCCATTTTGTTATAGTTGGAGGGGATCCAACTGGAGTGGAATTTGCTGCTGAGCTACACGACTTTGTTCATGAGGACTTAGTGAAAATATACCCTTCAGTTAAGGATTTTGTGAAGATAACAATTATCCAATCTGGAGATCATATCCTGAATACGTAAGATGCACCATTTCTAGATTTACTTCTTCACTGCTTTTAATGTATGCCACGACCTTTGCGTTGTCAGTGTGATGTTGAAAGATTTTAGAGTAAGGAAGATACAAAGGTGTGGAGAGAGCCCAATCCCTTATGTGGTGTTGGATGTGGAAATGAGGTGGATGGCTAAGTGATGAACGACAAAGGACAAGGCTCGATTCTAGTTTTGGGAAGGGGGGGAGGCCTCCTATGAGATGAGAAACTTGCAATCTGTTTTTAAAGCTATGAGGCTCCACCTTGAAGATCTAGTGAAGGTTAAACAGTTTCTTTAGAAGACCATATCGTGAACACATATATCTATTAGTTAATAGTTAACATCCTTGATGAGCGGAGTTACCTGAACCTGAAGAAGCAGATATGCGCTAGCTGGCCTAGACACCATTATCAAGAAAATAAAACAAGTTAACGGAGGTGTAGGGAAAGGAAGGGAGCCGGAAAGAATGAAGCAAGAGTATAAATATAGTGGAAGGGGGCTTTAGAGATTTCACATATTGGAAACTACAAAGATTACCTAATCCAAATGATGGGCATACAATAATTTCTTGCTTGCAACAACTGGACACACACACATGTGCATTTCATTCTTGGAGTTGCAAAACCCGAAAACGTTGTTGTTCCAGAAGGTTGTCATGTTAAATGCTTTGGATGGCGGGATCTATTCTTAGTTCATAATTTTGCTATTCAATTAAGAGAATATTAAGAATGAGATTGACTCAACAACTCCGAAATCATAATTTTGTTTCTTTGCAGATTTGATGAAAGAATAAGTTCATTCGCTGAACAGAAATTTCAAAGAGATGGAATTGAGGTTTTGACAGGTTGCCGCGTCAATAGTGTCTCTGATCATTTTATCAGCATGAAAGTAAAATCTACAGGAGAACATGTTGAAGTACCCTACGGGATGGTTGTATGGTCAACTGGAGTTGGTACCCGCCTGTTTGTGAAGGATTTTATGGAACAAATTGGCCAGGTAATTTGTACTGGTTCCCTTTGACTAACTCTTTCATGGGGTTTTCTTCACTAAATGCATACTTAAAACTTAATGCTTTTTGCATGCCATATTCGGAGATTAGAATTTTCTGACTGGCAAGCTCTGCAAGTTTGATCAATTATGACCATGTACATTTTTCATTCCCTCTTGCAGGGGAAAAGACGTGTTCTAGCAGCTGATGAATGGTTACGAGTAAAGGGCTGCAGCAACGTGTACGCACTTGGTGATTGCGCCACTGTAGATCAACGTCAAGTAATGGTAAAGTAACCTTTGTTCAAATAACTGTACTGAAATATTTAATCAATTCCTGATCTATAGTATAATCGATTCTTCATCTTTTGTATATTTTTCCAGATGTTGACAGTTACATTCCATGCTTTAGGGTCCACATGGATAATAACGCGCATTTGTTGTCCCATGTATTTCCAGATGGTTCAAGTGTTTCAAAAGCTTTTATGAGCTGTAGTGTTTCATTTTATCAATCTTTCAAAAATCTGCTTTTTTGGACATCCGTTCTAGAAAATGCAGTTGTAAATTTCAATTTACTGAACTTGTCCCAACAACTTAGAGAAGTATATCGTTCACACCCAACAAGAGCCAATAGTAAGAAATATTTCCTTAATTTTTAGTGCCCATTCCTGATAAACGTCAGATTGAGCCAGTAGTTTCTGCTCTCACAGTTAATATATTTAAACTTCTTGATCATGGTTAGAGTATTTGACATCTTAACAGTATTATCAAGATGAACGGAAAAGAAACAACAGAAAATGAAATATATGCTGCATGAGAATGATTATATCCCTTACTTTCTTCAGAGTTACTTTTGCAAGAAACTAATCATTTCTTGCCTTTATATCTTCCCTCCTTAAAGTTTCATTTGTGAAATTACATGGTTTAGGAAGATATTTCATTCATTTTTAAAGCTGCGGATAAGGATGATTCTGGAACTTTAACCATTGATGAATTCCGAGATGTTTTGGAAGACATAATTATCCGTTATCCTCAAGTGGACTTGTATCTGAAGAGCAAACATCTGTTAGAGGTGACAGACTTACTCAGAGATTCAGAGGGAAATGAAAGAGAGGAAGTAGATATTGAAGGTTTTAAGTTAGCCCTTTCTCAGGTAGATTCACAGATGAAGAGTCTACCTGCCACCGCTCAGGTACTTCCGTATATAGTTTGGGTCTCGTCTCCCTTCTTTCATCCTTCCCCTCTCGTTTCACTCCATGTTTTGCTGTTGTTACATTTCTCGTCTTTTCCCATGTTTAGGTTGCTGCTCAACAAGGTACATATCTTGCTGGTTGCTTTAATCGCTGGGAGCAATGCAAAAGTAATCCTGAAGGCCCTCTTCGTTTCAAAGGTTCTGGCCGTCATGAATTTCTACCCTTCAGGTATAGCTTAACCTTTTTGGACATTTCTTTTCCTTACTTTATTTCTACCCTTCAGGTATAGCTTAACCTTTTTGGACATTTCTTTTACTTACTTTGCTTGTTGCATGTAAGCATACTGGGAAACTAACTGCTGTTTTCTTGTTCCACTTCTATACATAGATACATCCTCATTTAAAATAAATTTCTTTATGCTAGTAGCATGACTGAGTATCTAATGGTTTGAACCGAGGCGTCAATCCTCTCTCTAGGTGATCCTTGGCTTAACAACGTGTTCCATTTCAGGTATCGCCATTTAGGGCAGTTTGCTCCTTTAGGTGGGGAGCAAGCAGCAGCAGAACTTCCTGGAGACTGGGTTTCTATGGGTCATAGCACACAGTGGCTGTGGTATTCTGTGTACGCTAGGTAATAATTTGATGGATTTCTTGAATATGACTTGCTTCTGATTACATTGGTTATATATTTTCTTCCTTCTACATTTTATTTGCATTTCAGCAAGCAAGTTAGCTGGCGCACAAGGTATTTAGTGGTCGGTGACTGGGTAAGAAGATCCGTTTTCGGGAGAGATTCAAGCCGAATTTGATGAGTTCAACCTCATTTAGAAGGTGTGCTTGTTCTGCATTTTTTATGCTGATATGCTTAGTGGCTTTTTAATGTTTATGCTTCTATCCAGTTACAGTTCTAGCCGGACATCAAATTATAGTTTTCAAAAAAAGTAAATATCACTCGCCACTGAATCCTGTTTCCTCTCATTTCCTGGAGAAATGTACTACGAACATTTCAAATTTGATTGGATACATTTGTGTTTCTAGTATCACTCGCCACTTAATGGTTGCTTTGCTATCGAATATAAAAAGATACTTTTTATGGCAACGGAAAAGTTGTCTCTATGTGACCTATGAGTCACGGGTTCGAGCTGTGGAAACAGTCACTAATGCTTGCATTAGGGCAGGCTGTCTACATCACATCCCTTAGGATGCTGCCCTTTTCTAGATCCTGTGTAGATGCGGGGGTGCTTTGTGCACCGAGCTGCCCTCTCTGTTCCCCTCAAAGAAATAAGATTACTTCTTTCGAGTGAAACGCTAAGCTTGATTTTACAGCTGTCGTTATGGGTACTACTTGTAAAATTATGTGAGAATGATCTCTATCCATACGTTCATCTTTAACCAAAGCCTAAGGTGCTCATGCACCCGCTCCCTTAACGTGAGTTCGCCTATCTGGCGTGATGGAAAAAACTTACCCGCACCTGATATTTATACCAAGCTAATGAACTAATGACATGCCGTTTACATGAATACTTATCATGGTTAATTTATGTATATTTTCACTTTTATATACTACTTAACCATGATTAACTGACTTAACCAGTATTATATTACTAGCCTTTCGTTTTTGTTTATTTATGGATGAAATGAAAAATGCATGCTTCCCTTGAAGTAAACTCATATGGTCTAATTTTCTTCTATCCTTCTTTCTAGTTGGTTTTGATAGATAAATTCTTTAGTTAGGGGCATTGAGTCTGATGAATATCCTTTTGTCTAGGGAGGCTGATTTTCTGTCAATAATTCACTGTCACGACTAATTCAGATTTGCTAAAAAGTTTATTATAAGATTTTTTAGCGCTTCTTATCATTGAGGACTTCATTTTAGAGCTCAGAACTTCTGATTAAGGACGAAGATACTTTCATGATCATTTTACGTGCTTGGCTCGTGAAAAAGGAATCAAGCTCGAATGTCACGGATATGTTAAAGACATAATTAAATAAAGATAACGCACTTCAATACGATGAACAAATTATTTAAACTCAAATTTTATGATTCGACGTGTTTTTTATCTTTTATTTATTTTTTACAGTATCGATAACCGCAGCTAACAATTCCAAGTAACCAATTACACTAGCTAAATGTTGAAAGTAGCAAGTATTAGAAAATGCGAATAAGTTGTGAAAGTGAAGGTGACAGCAAGTCATACTATGATTCTTGGCAAAAGGGTTTAAAGACATGGGGATACCTCCCATAGGCGGGGTCAGGATTTGAATGTTATGGGTTCTGATCTTATCATCGAATTCTGTTTCGTTTTAATTATTAGGTTTACAATTAAATATTTTTATATATTTAATAAGTTTTCTTATACAAATACAAAATTTAAGCAATAGCTACTGGGTTCTTTCGAACCTATGGCTGTACTACCTCCGCCCCTACCAACCCCGGTTTCGTATAAATTCATGGGCGCTTTACATAGAACAAATTAAATAGAGAATATGTCGTGAAGCATATAAAACAAACCAACTAAACCAATGTCCATTTCCTCATTAGGTTTACCCACTTTAAGCCAAGTGTAACTCTTACAACGAAGTACGATTTCCACCTCTTTCGATCTCTGTTCTTCTGCTGCTCACCTATTAGTATTAGTACGTCCCCCGGAAAAGAAATTAAGACTAGTTCAAGGGTTTCACTGAAAAAAGAGAGTAGAGTTAGAGGAAGAATCGTGATGGCGGTTGGAATCGCCACTTCTACGGCAAGTTCCACGGCGGAATCCGGCAACGGAGGCGGAATGAGATGGTTTTCTAGCACGGTAGTAGGTGCTGGGGAAAAAGCATGCATTGATAATCAAAAGAGTAGATTGAGGGACGCTGAGAAAGCTATGCACCTTATCTGTTGGGGGCCTAAATAGTTTATTTCTTACATTCAGAGTTTTGAGAATTAAGAATCTTTCAGCAGAGAAAGGTTAAGTTCTTCATTGAGTTTATTCAGCTGAAATTCAAATTAGTTGGGTAAGTGAACTTCACATATTGATTGATTATAAAAAGGTTGTGCTTACTTTTTTCTTTTTTCCTTTTTGGGATTTGTTTTCCCATTTTTTGCCTGCATCGTTTACTTTATTGTATCTATCACTTTATTTTTTGGCTTTAGCTTCGTATAGTCTATAGAAGGAAAGCCTTGGAATAACGTTAAAAATTGTCTTCGTGTAATCAATAGGTTACGAATTCGAGCTGTGAAAATAGCCACGAATGCTTGTATTAGGGTAGGCTATTTTCATCACACCTCTTGAGGTGCGGTCTTTCTCCGGTTGTGTTGAAAAATAATTTTTGAAAGTTTAAATTGTGTTTGGACATGCATTTTACTTGAAAAAAGGTTGAAGTTTTGTAAGTGGACTAAAAATTTCACTCAAAAACTCGCTAAGACTAGTTTTTAGAACTTAAAAATTTTTCTTCAATTTTTTTTCAAAACACTAATCAAATTTCATGAACAAACAATATTTAAACAAAAAAAAATTGAACAGAAAGTAAAAAAGAATCTATATCCAAATGGGTGCTATGAATTGAGTTCGTAACCTGGTAACTTATAAACGTTGCCAAAAGGATCCTAAGTTAAAAGATGAATGGATTTAATTTCTAGATAGTGAGAAATTTTTTACACTATTAGTGTATTTTTATCATTAAGTTTGGACCTCTTTTTATCCGGCACATGTGTATAGGCAATGCTTCCAAAAATTCGCAAATAAGCAATTTTTGACTTGAAATCACTCCAAACCTCTTGAGGTGTTTTGTCACGAATACTCTTGGTGTGACATCGATTTGACAAATACACTGCACAAACAACTGCTTCAGCCCAAAACTCTTTGGGCATATTTTTGCTCTTCAATTCTGTTCCATGTTGAGAATAGTCTGGTTCTTTCTTTTCACAATGCCATTTTGTCATGGTGATCTTGGAACAGTCAAAAAGTGACGAATTCCATTATTTTCACAAAAAAACTTTGAATTCATTTGAAGTGAATTCTCTACCATTATCGGACTGCAATGACTTAACTTGATAGCCACTTTGTTTCTCCACCATGCTCTTGAATTTTTTGAAAGTATCAAACACTTCGATTTCCCCTTCAAAAAATACACGCCAAGTTTTTCTAGGTTCCGCACACATTCATGTGAATCAACTCCAATAGGTATCGGGCACTAGTCAAAGACTCTTCAGGAAATCTTTTTCTTGCTTGCTCTCTGATGTTTGGTGTAAAAGATATATATTTCTATGTAAATCACCTCATGTTTGGCTTTTGTTTTATGAAATTGGGATGTTAATTGCTTCGATTCATGTTAAATTAATGTGTTTTTATGTGTAGGAATGAGTCGGGAGCAATCGGGGGGTGAAACGAGCAAGAAACAAGCCAAAACGAGACAAAAGCGGACAAAGAGGCATTGGGCGCCATAGGTAGCGCCTGGCGCCACCTGTGGCGCTGGAGGCAGCAAGCATGAAAAAACCCACTGGACGCAGCGCCCTGGGGGGCGCCTGGCGCCAGCCAGGGCACCGACGTCGGGAACTTGTCCTAATTCGTCTAGGAGTCCACTATGTCGACCCTACCCCTTTCCAACTCCGATATAAACCCATCCAAACCCAAGAGGAAGAAAAAAACGTGATTTGGGAGTCAATAACGCTACGGAACATCGCACAGAAGCAATCAATCATCAGTTCTTCATATTTGTCTAGTATTTTTATAGTTATTTCAACACTTTATATTTTGATTGTTTTGAACATGAGTGGCTAATCACTCCTTGTTCTGGGGTTGTGATTAGCCATGAATATTGTGATTCGAAGCTGACAATTTCTTGTTTATAATTCATGATTATATGGTTGTTTCTTCAATTCTATGCTTAATTGCTTAGTTGTTTGGCCATCAATTAAGTTCTATCGGCTATCTATGCTATGTTTGGGAAAACTATGTTTAGATTAGAGAAGAATTGAAGAAAGCATGTTCTTAACCTTTTAAGGGGGGCGGATTCGTGGTTAGGATAGGGATATACTTAATCATCATGCTTAATTGAATATCGTGTTTTTATTGCATTCTTGATAAATTAATTCCATAGGAATATAGGTGTTAATTTTATTAAGAATAGACGAATAGTACTTCGGAAGAAGGCTATGAGTATGTTTATCGATTAATTAGCAACCATACATGAATTATATGAACGGGAAGTTAATTAGAACACAATAGGATTGATAAAATAATCACAACCTTGGAATATTTGTCTCCATTGATTTAGCAATACGTAATTCGTTCTTTGGTAATACTAGTTATAAATTACAACTGTAGTTTAGAATAACCCATCTATTGAATTCGGCTTTTGCTTGCTTAAATAACAATATTAGTCCGTTAGTAAGTAGTTAATTTAAGTCCCTGTGGGTACGATAACCTGGACTTACAATCCTATATTACTTGTCGACCGCATATACTTGCGTGTGCGTTAGGGAGCAACAAGTTTTTGGCGCCGTTGCCGGGGACTTAAAAATTTGCTACTTTACCAACTTCAACTTATATTTGTTATTTCGTCAAGTTTCACTAATCGGCTTACGTTGTTTGCATTAACACAGGCTTTTCTATTGAATGCGGAGAGGTAGAAGCTCAAACAACCTTCTTCTTTTTGATCCAGAAATTGAACGAACACTGCACAGAGTAAGGAGGGAGATAGAAGTCAGAAGTAGAATTAACAGAGAGTTGGACATTGTTGTTCAACCACAGTCAATTGAGATGGCGGGTAATATGGAAAGAGCGGTAATTGAAGCTGCAAGACCAAATCTTGCCAACATGACTCAGGCGATTGTCAAGCCTGAAATCACAAGGCACTTTGAGCTAAAACAATACATGGTGCAGCTAATCCAATCTACAGGGCAGTACGTGGGACTGTCTCATGAAGACCCACAGAGACATATTCAGAATTTTTTGGAAATTACAGACACTTATAACTATCCAAATGTTTCCAAAGATTATGTGAGGTTGACATTGTTTCCCTTTTCTCTATTGGGGGAAGCAAAGGAGTGGTTGCAAAAGGAGCCTGCGAATTCTATCTACACATGGGATGACCTGGCCAGAAAATTTCTGATCAAATTCTTTCCAACCAAGAAGACAAAGTCACTGAGAAGCCAGATTCTGGGATTTGAACAACGGGAAGGAGAAACTCTTCGACAGGCATGGGAAAGGTATAAGAAGCTACTTCGAGATTGTCCACACCATTGCCAGACAGATGAGGTCCTGGGACATACTTTTGTTGATGGGCTAGATGAAGCTTCAAAAATGAACCTTGACTCAGCATGCGGGGGCAGTTGCATGGCCAAGCCGTATAGTGAAATCCAACTCCTACTGAATAATTTCACGGCCAATGATCATAATTGGCAAGGGGATGGTGACTCGCGCAGAGCCATTAAACAAAAGGGAGCTGGGTTGATAGAACTGGATGACCTTGCAGCTATGAGAGCAGAGATGGCAAAACTGGCCAATCAGATGAACAGAATGACGATGCAGCAGGTTCAACCAAGACAACAGGTCTAACAAATGTCGTTATGCTGTGAGATGTGTGGTGACAACCACACAAGTGATATGTGCCCCACAAATCCGAAATTCATATATTATGTGGGACAACAGAACAGGGGGCCCTTAAATCAGAATACACAATATGGGAACACCTACAACCCGAACTGGAGGAATCATCCCAACTTTTCATGGGGTGGTCATCAGCAGCAGCAGAATCCAGGTAGACCGCGAGGGAATTATAATCAACCACAAAGGCAACCTCCACAGGCAAATGATAATACAAATGAGTTGTTGAAGCAGCTGGTGCAGGACAACAAACAATTCAGAACAGAATAACAAACCCTCACCACAATAGTGAGGAATCTGGAACGCCAATTGGGACAGCTGGCCGGGGCTCAAAATACTCGGCCAGCTGGAGCTCTACCCAGCGATACTGAAGCAAACCCAAGGGCAGCACTAAATGCTGTATCATTAAGGAATGGGAGACAGTTGGAAGAGGTAGAATTGAAAAAGAAGAAGCATGTGACCTTTAATGAAAAGCCAATCACCATAGAAGCAACAACAGAGAAAGCTAAAGAAGTTGAGAAGTCGGTTTAAGAGGCAGGAGCTAAGCAACCGCCACAATTGGTTGCAAGGCCCCCACCTCCATTTCCACAGAGGTTACAAAAATTGAGGGATAATGAGGCATACAAAAAGTTCCTTGACATTTTGAAACAGGTACAAATCAACATTCCATTGGTTGACATACTGCAAGAGGTTCCTAAATACGCAAAGTATATCAAGGATATTGTGTCCAAGATCACATAACGCTCTCCCGTAGCGTTATGTGATCTTTCTCCTTTCAATCGGGAAACATGCTGTCGGAAGAGCGTTATGTGATCTTGGAGCGAGTATAAATTTGATGCCACTTTCAGTGTTCAGACAGTTGGGGTTGGGTGACCCACGCCCAACGACAATTATATTACAGTTGGCAGACCGCTCCTTGGCTCATCCGGAGGGAGTAATTGAAGACGTCCTAGTCCAAGTTGGCTCATTCATATTTCCTGCTGATTTCATCATCTTGGATTACGAGCCAGATCAGGACGTCCCATTTATTTTGAGGCGTCCATTCCTAGCCACCGGTCGCGTCATTATCGATGTCTGCGAAGGTAAAATGACGATGAGAGTGGGTGATCAAGAAGAAGTATTTAATGTTTATAAAGCACTCTGGCTGCCAACCCATTATGAGGAGTTATCCATGATCTCAGTGGTGGAAAGTGTCTCTACATCCTTAGCGCCTTACATGAGTCCAGCTGATCCTATTGAACGAATTTTGATTGGGGACATGGAATCTAATGAAGATGAGATGATGGAAGATATTGAGCAAATAATGGACTTATATTGCAATTATATTCAGGGATTCAGAAAATTCGAAGAATTAGAGAGGCCTGTTACTCTGACCCTGCCCAGGCCGTCTATTGAAGAAGCACCAAGGCTAGAACGCAAGCCACTTCCAGCGCATCTGCGCTATGCTTATTTGGGTAATTCTGAGACGTTGCCAGTGATTATATCATCCAGCTTGACCAGCACGCAAGAAGAAAAATTGCTTCGGGTCCTTCGAGAATACAAAAAGGCAATCGGATGGACCATAGCCGATATCAAGGGAATCAGTCCATCTTTTTGCATGCATAAAACTTTTCTAGAGGATGGACACCACCCCAGTGTAGAGCATCAATGGAGGTTGAATCCTATCATGAAAGAAGTGGTGAAGAAGGAAGTCATAAAATTGCTCGACGCGGGTATCATTTTTCCAATTTCTGACAGCAATTGGGTCAGTCCAGTTCAGTGTGTACCTAAAAAAGGTGGAATGACCGTTGTAGAGAACGAGAAGAATGAGTTAATTCCTACTCGAACTATCACAGGATGGAGAGTATGCATTGATTACAGGAAACTCAACAAAGCGACTCGAAAAGACCACTTCCCACTCCCATTCATTGATCAAATGCTTGACAGATTAGCAGGGCATGAATACTACTGTTTTCTGGATGGCTACTCGGGATACAACCAAATAGTCATATGCCCCGAAGACCAAGAGAAGACCACCTTCACTTGCCCTTATGGCACCTTCGCCTTCAAGCGAATGCCATTTGGATTATGTAATGCACCAGCAACATTCCAAAGATTCATGATGGCTATTTTCACCGATATAGTGGAAAAATTTGTGGAAGTATTCATGGATGATTTTTCAGTTTTTGGGTCTTCCTATGATGATTGCCTAAAGAACCTCAGCAAGGTACTAGCACGCTGCGAAGAAACGAATCTGGTGCTTAATTGGGAAAAGTGCCACTTTATAGTGCAAGAAGGATTGTATTGGGTCACAAAATCTCCAGAACCGGTATCGAAGTAGATAAAGCTAAAGTGGAGGCCATTGAAAAATTACCTCCACCAATTTCAGTCAAGGGTGTCCGGAGCTTCTTGGGACATGCAGGTTTTTATCGACGATTTATTAAAGATTTTTCCAAAATTGCTACTCCTTTGTGCAGGTTGCTTGAAAAAGATGTATCCTTCAAATTTGATGAATCCTGCCTCAAGGCTTTCGAAGAGGTTAAGAAAAAGTTGGTGACTGCTCCTATCATCGTAGCACCGGATTGGTCATTGCCATTTGAACTTATGTGTGATGCAAGTGACTTGCTATTGGGGCAGTGCTGGGACAGCGAAAGGACAAGGTGTTCCACTCCATCTACTATGCAAGCAAAACTCTTGACGCTGCACAACAAAATTATACCACCACAGAAAAAGAGCTGTTAGCAGTAGTATGGGCATTCGAGAAATTTCGAGCTTACTTGGTGGGAACAAAAGTCATAATCCACACCGACCATGCAGCAATCAGGTACCTATTTACTAAAAAAGAGTCTGAAGCTAGATTAATGCCTGGGTATTGTTGTTGCAGGAATTTGATGTGGAAATCAGAGATCGGAAGGGGACGGAAAATCAGGTAGCTGACCATCTTTTATCCCGCTTGGAAAATCATGATCACGTGGAGGAAGATGGACAGATAAAAGAAATATTTCCAGATGAACATCTGTTTGCACTCACTCATGACTCTTCCCCATGGTATGCTGATTATGTGAACTACTTGGTGAGCGGCGTACTTCCTCCAAACTTCAAGACTGAAGCCAGAAAAAGGTTCTTGCACGATGTGAATTTCTATTACTGGGATGAACCTTATTTATTCAAACAGTGTGCTGATCAGTTAATGAGGAGATGTATTCTGGAAGAAGAGGTGGAGTCCGTACTGCATGATTGTCATACCTCACCTTATGGAGGCCATCACGGAGGAGACCGAATAGCAGCCAAGGTACTACAATCCGGTCTATTCTGGCCAACCTTGTTCAAGGACGCACATGCATTTGTTAAAAGGTGCGATCAATGCCAGAGAACGGACACCATCACACGGAAGCAGGAGATGCCTCTAAACAACATTCTAGAAGTTGAACTTTTTGATGTTTGGGGGATAGACTTTATGGGACCATTTCCACCTTCCAGAGGGAACAAATATATTCTGTTAGCCGTTGATTATATGTCGAAATGGGTGGAGGCAATTGCTTTGCCTACAAATGATGCCATGGTAGTCACTGCATTCGTGAAGAAGAATATATTCTCCAGATTTGGCACTCCACGGGCATTAATCAGGGATGAAGGAACGCACTTTTGCAATCGGCTATTAAATAACCTTCTAGCAAAATATGGGTTCGTCACAAAGTGCCACAGCATATCATCCCCAAACAAGCAGCCAAGCGGAGGTGTCCAATAGGGAGATTAAACAAATTCTAGAAAAGACAGTGAGCGTGAACAGAAAGGATTGGGCTTCGAAGCTGGATGATGCTCTTTGGGCATATAGGACAGCTTACAAAACACCGATTGGAACGTATCCCTACAAATTAGTTTATGGAAAAGCATGCCACTTGCCGATGGAATTGGAGCATAAAGCATACTGGGCAATCAAACAGCTGAATATGGATTTTGAAGCAGCAGGGGAGAAACGACTTATGCAGTTGAACGAATTAGATGAGTTCCGGCTACACTCGTACGAGAATGCTAAGTTGTATAAAGAAAAGACAAAAAGATGGCATGACAAGCACATCAAGCCACGCCATTTTGAACCGGGCCAACAAGTACTATTGTTCAATTAAAGATTAAGGTTATCCCCCGGAAAGCTTAAATCGAGATGGTCAGGTCCGTTTGAAGTGGTAAGGGTCACTCCATATGGTGCAATCGAACTACGAGCCTTGAATAGTGAAATAAAATTTTTGGTGAATGGTCAGAGGGTTAAGCACTATTGGGGAGGTTTGATTAACAGGGATAAAACCAAAGTCGTGCTCACCAATGAGTAAAGCGAAAATCGGAGTCGTGCCGCGATGTTAAATCAGGCGCTTGTTGGGAGGCAACCCAATTCTTATCGTTTTTCTCAGTTAACTTCTTGTTTTATTCTTTTAGACTAGATAGGGGAATATCATTGATGTATACAATTATTAGATGTAATGTTGTAATACATATTAGTGATACAAAAAATAAAAAAAAAAGGGCGAAAACGTTCTGCCTTCAGCGCCCAGGCTAGCGCCTAGCGCTGCCTGTGGTGCTCCAGGCAGTGAGTTCAAGACCCCCCAGCGCCATGAGGGGCGCTAGGCGCCGGCTGGGGGATTGACAGGTAAGTCTTCTGGTTTTCTTTTTACTCTTTAATTTTCAACCCATACCCGATAAACCCGACCCATAACCCGTTTTCCCCTAACAAAAATAACCCTTTTATATCCCCAACCCAACCCGTTTTCAACACACATACACAACAAAAACAAGAAACAAAATCACCCCTTATCTGCTGCGTTTTTCTTCTTCTGTTTCACTAGAAAAATTTCAACTTTCTCCATCTCTCTTATCTCTCTAATCTTCAGGTATGTTACACTTCATCTTCTCCTTCATCTTCTATTTTTTTAATTTCTTTGTATTGTATTATGTATGTCTATTCTTGTTCCATCCCCCAAAAATTCCCCATATTTTCTTCTTCTTCTCTGCGTAAGCTTTATGGCAGTAAGTTGTCCACAAAAATTGTTTGATTCTTGTTGTTATTGGAGTAGTAAACTAAAATTCCCTCTACTCCGTCGACATTGGGAGGGTCACTACACTCCACCATTGTTGAAATTACTGCACACACTTCACGCACACAAGTTGTTTGTTTAAATGCCTGAATGAGATTTTTTTATGCACCGGTGAAGTCTGAGTAGCCGACGACACTTGTATAGACGTTTGAACTAAGTGTGGGGTATCTCGGGGGGATGTTACTAGTTGAGGGATAGGAATTTGATGCCGAAAATCTTCTTACACTATTCCTATTGTATATGTATGTAGTATAATTTTGTAAGCTAGCTTCATGTATGTGTATTCTAGTATTAGTGTAGAAAGTGTCGAGCTTTCACCTGTCATTGTCATTAGCACTTATTCACGTCGCCATGTTCACTATTTTTAACACACGGGGAAGTCTTGAGTACCCGTAATTTGTATTGAAACCCTTGCTTTTATACCTCGAGTTTAAGTGTGGGGTCCATTAATGACATTGTACCTACGGTTTATGTATTACACTCTGCTCACTTTGCTATTTGTTCGTGTTGCAGGATGTTATGGCACGTGATGATGCGAAGGGTAAAGGTCTTGGAAAAGCCTCCGCTACTTCACAGGTTCCTAAAAAGCGGAAACAAGGCGAGGGCTCCTCGAGACAGTCCAAGGGAAAGCAAGTGGACGAGGGGTCACAGCAAGTCCCCTCCAGGCCTCGCCCTTGATTAGAATTGATTAATGACGCTGCGGCAGTATGGTATCGGAACTTTGTGCCAACTGGGCGCTATGTTTCCGAAATGGGCATAAACACTACTACTTTAGAAAGGCGGTTCCCAGACGTGCTCGCCAGACTACGCATTTCACGCATGGACAAATTTCTGGATTGCCCAGGACCGGCCAATTTGAGTCTGGTTCGTGAACTATATGCCAACTGGAACCATCATTGCTCTATCTCTTATGTTCGCGGAACCGAGGTGCCATTGGGTCGCGAAGAGCTGTGTAACTATCTAGGTGTTGAAAATGCCGATCCTCAGAGACTGCAAAAGCTCATTAAGAGTCCCCCTTATGAGCTAATACGGTACACATTGTGTGGCATCGACTCCAATGCCAAGTGGAACAGGAAGCAGGGGAATATTCATCTCTCGATGGTTGGGGCGGACTTCAACAACACTGCCAAGGTATGGCAGAATTTTGTGCAGGCTAGACTGATACCTGCTGAACACAGTAGTGACTGCACTCGAGCCAGAGTTTGTCTGATCTTCTCCCTCATGACCGGCCGACCTATAAATATTGCTGAGATTATGCTAAACGAAATGGCCCGCACTAGATTCGGGCGGCAAATTCGGCGGTTATATTTTGGCAACCTTCTGACACAATACATGAGGCTTTTGGGAGTGCTTGAATATCTGGGGCACGACGAAGTAGTAGAGGCACCAGCTGGGCTTATGGATATCACCTCCGTCATGGAGCCATCATCTAAGCTCACCCCAGCGGCATGATTAGAGCGTGAGGAGAATTTCAACAAATACATGTATAACGCTCTCAATTTGCTTATGAGCCGCGCCGGCATCACTGATGACGAGCGCATGTACCTGTGCGATGATCTATCCGGCGCGTCTAAAGAGATGTTAGGGATTGCACCTGGCAGTACTGTACATTCATCCGAGGACGCCAACACAGTGCAAGGCTCAGATCACGAGGGGGATGACGATGATGAAACAACCGGTCCCATGGCGTTGGTACCTTTTGAGCTGGATTCTGATGAGACTAGCACGGACTGATAGGGAGTTTTCTTCTCACCCTACTTTGCTTTTCATATTTTCAATGCATCGGGGACTATGCATACTTTAAGTGTGGGGTGGGGGAGTTACTTCTTGTGCTGGTGATTGTATGTTGTTAAAACTTGTGTGTGTTGTGATTTGAAATTATGTAGTGCTAGTTTTATGTTTGTAGTTTTTATCGTAATTATAGTTTGTAATTTACTTGTAGTATATAATGATTAGTATTTTTGTTCTCGTGATAGGTTGTTTGTTATAATTTTTAGAGTAGACAAAAACGAAAAAAATAATATATATATATATATATA
>MCJB01050368.1:2133-39054 GCA_002018475.1 Nicotiana obtusifolia
AAGATTAAAATTCAGCACTTAAGTACTTTTGTATTGATTTTGCCGAAGTCTAGATTCTTGTTAATTGAATTGAAATTTGCTCCAGTTCTTCGATTGTTGACTTGGACGCATCGGACTCATCGGGGGTGACAAAAAACCGGGGTATTATGAATTCGTCTTCGACCGTTTGTCCTTCCTCTACTTCGTTGATCGAGGAAGGTATTGGTAATTGCTATTTAGTTCGTTGTGTGGCTTCTTCTATTGCGAACATTTCTCTTGCCGCATGTTGTTCCCCATAGACGACAGTGACTCCTTCTGCGGAAGGAAATTTTAGCATTTGATGCAAGGTTGAAGGCACTACTCCAATATCGTGAATCCAAGGTCTCCCGAGCAAGGCGTTATATCTCATATCTCCTTCGATTACACAAAATTTTGTTGCCCTGACAGTGCCAGCTACGTCTACCATCAACGTTATTTCCCCTTTGGTTGTTTCGGTAGCCATGTTGAAACCATTGAGAACCCGTACCTCTGATATGATTTGACCAGTCAGGCCTAATTGTTCGATGACCCATGATCGAACTATGTTCGTTGAACTTCCGGGATCGATGAGAACGCGTTTTACTTGGGTGTCATGCACCATCACCGATATTACCAATGCGTCATTGTGTGGTTGCGCGAGATCTTCGATTTCCCTTTTTCTAAAGCTTAAAGTTTCTTCCGAACCGTAGTCCCGACTTCGCTTTTCTCTGGTGATGGATATCTTGGTACGCTTTAACACCGGCATTTGGGGTGAGTCTCCCCCTATTATCATATTGATAATATGCTTTGGCTCTCTTTGATCGGCTGTTCGGCCCCTGTTCTCATAGTGAGCTTTCGCCCGGTCACTGAGGAATTCTTTAAGGTGTCCATTCTCGAGCAAGCGGGCGACTTCCTCTCTCAGTTTTCTGCAATCTTCGGTTTTATGACCATGAGTGCCATGATATTTACATATAAGGTTGGGATGCCTTTTAGAAGGATCGGACTGGATCGGTCTCGGCCATCTAGTGTCTTTGATACGTCCGATAGCCGAAACCAAAGTTGCTAAATCTACGTTGAAATTGTATTCAGACAGACGAGGCGCTTCTCCTAGTTGAGAATTGTCCCTCCCGAAGTTCCCCTTCGGTATCGGCCTTCTGTTCCCTTGACTTCGATCATTCATGTTTTCATGCCTTGGGGCTTTGAATCCTCTTGATGAGGGCCTTCGATCTTCCGGATATGGTCGGTGCCTATCACGGATCGCCCTCGATTCTCGAGGATTATCTCTTTGATGTCGATCAGGGATTTTTGTTGTGTAAGAAGAAGTTGACGCAATTCCGACTTGGTCGTCTTCTATTCTGATTTTGGACTGATATCGATTATGGATGTCTGCCCATGTGACGGCCGGATATTCGATTAAGCTTTGCTTCAATTGTCTCGAAGCAGCCGAGCTATCAACATTCAACCCTTGCGTGAAAGCTTGTACTGCCCAATCGTCAGTAACTGGTGGTAGATCCAGTCGCTCCATTTGAAAACAGGAAACGAATTCTCTTAGTGTTTCACCACTGTGTTGTCTGACTTTGAACAAATCAGATTTCCTCGTTTCGACTTGAAGAGCCCCTGCATGGGCTTTTACAAAAGTATCCGCTAACATAGCGAAAGAGTCAATGGAATTTGGTGGTAGATTATGATACCAAGTCATTGCTCCCTTGGATAGAGTTTCCCCAAATTTCTTCAATAGAACGGACTCGATTTCATCGTCCTCGAGGTCATTCCCCTTTATAGCACAAGTGTATGCTGTTACGTGTTCGTTTGGGTCGGTAGTGCCGTTGTACTTTGGGATTTCCGGCATGCGAAAATTTTTTAGGTATCGGTTTTGGGGCGGCGCTGGAGGGGAAAGGTTTTTGTATGAATTTTTTGGCGTCTAAACCCTTCAATACCGGAGGTGCACCCGGTATTTGGTCCACCCTTGAATTGTAGGTTTCAATTTTCTTTTCGCCAGATTCGACTCGCTTTGTTAGTTCTTCTATCATTTTAACAAGCCCGGAATTAAATCCCGCGCCGCTTTCATCCGGTGTAACTGTGGCCGGTTCATTTTGTTCAACTGCAGCTTGAGGAGTGGTGCGCTCTGCTCGATCTGGACTTCGAGTTCGACTTTGTAGCTGTGCTATAGCTACCTGTTGAGCTTGCAACATGTCGAATATTATTTTTAGGCTGATTTCGCCCTCTCCACTTTGCTGGTTTCCCGAACGGTTTTCCCTTCGGATGCTAGGTGTTGAATCTGATGCTTGGGAGGCTTCGATTGCTACATGAGAGTTAACATCGGCCGGAATTTCTTGTCCGACCAAGTTGTTATTTTCTACTTGTTCATTAGCTTCGTTCCTGGGAGGAGGCAGTTGAGCCATGCTTATTATGATTCTGTGAAAGATGGAGAAACTTTTATAGAAACAGCCGCAGAATTATACCTTCGTTATTTGGAAGAAATTTACTAATATCCTCAGCCCCACGGTGGGCGCCAAACTGTTTTACCCTTGAAATTGGGTAACAATTGAATTTATAGTGAGACTAAGGATCCGTAAATTATTTCACTATCAGGTGAAGGCAAAATTCACGTGTTTATAATTGAAATAACAATAGAATGATAAAATTATAAATTGATAAGAGATTCTGAAGAAGAAAGATAATGAGAGAGCTTGCAAAGAATTCTATTTTTCAGACTATCCAAAAAGGTCCCTCTACATAGGATGCATTTCATCCTTATAAACTCTTTTTCCCGCCTGGGTTAGCTGAAGAGTTTCCGCATTTAATGTTACATGGGTAAGTGCAAAGGTTACATAGATAAATGTAAAAGATACATGGATAAGTGTAAAGTCTTACAATAAAAGTGACATGCGAATTACAAAGGAAAACATCAATTATTATGAGATTCAATATATTTAATATTTCTAAATAATGGCATGACTATCGAGGAAATACGAGGATATTCGACTCGTCCGGAGATGGAATGTGATGGGTTAGGATTGAACCTTGGCTGTTCGACCTCTTTCTGATCAACCGAACCGGATTCGGTTCTCGAATTATACTTCATGATTTCGGGCCATGCATTTCGACCTAGTGATTTCCGACCCGGCCTTGTTCAGTTGTAATCGACCCGGTACAAGGATCACTTGGAACATGTGAACTTAATTTGTGCATATTGAGTAAGAATTCACAAGTTGGACATGTTAAGTCTAAATATTCATGAACTAAATGAATTAAGTAACACTCTTAGTTCTTGTATCTATGTAAATTGGACCCCTTTATCACGTAGATAGACGTGTGAATCAGGATTTCTTGAAGGAAGCGTGAATTACAGTGAGCACGCAGCTTTGAGGTACGTTGAGGCTTATTTTCCTAGTAAGGAATTCTACAAGAATCCTCGCGCTTCATGTGTTCGATAAATCTAAGCCATGTCTTCTTATACTTCAACACTCAGTTCACTCTATCCTTGTTCAGTACTACTTTATATGTGACAGAATTACATGCCTACGTGTATTACTATTTCTTATGTGCTTTAATTTGTGATATTTACAATTAGTTTAAATTTCAGTTTCAACATTCATTCATGCATTAATGTGATCACATCCAGAAGGGAGAACTAGCCGACCTCCCCTTGCGTGAGTGCCACCAGGGCCAGCGTTAGTTACCCCACGCTCGTAGGGATATTGTTTGTTGGGGAGATGAGCCGACACTCCCCCATACGTGTTGCCAGATCTCACGCACGCAGGGCCATTGTGTTTAGCTTAAATAATATTTTTTTGTTATTTGTTATTTGTTTACATGATTAGCTTACAATTTTAGTCTCAGTCTTATCAGTTTCAGACCTTAAATTGCTTACATGCTTTAGGTGGATATCTTTTCTTCTTGTTATATTTATCCCGGAAGGTCTCCTCCACCTTCTTGAAGATAGCCTATGGCACTTGCTGGGAATCCTATCGTGATACTTAGCCCATGAGGGCCTGTTTCCTTTTTTCATGGATGCAGATAATACTGATCACGTTCCCGGCGCTACAGGATAGGACTAGCTTCCAGCTTAGTTTTTCCTCACTTCTTTTCCCGGTGGGGACTCAAATTTAGTATTTACTTATATTGTTTTAGCATTTGGGTAATGCCCCAAGGGTATAAAAATTCAATATTCTTAGAGGCTCATGACTTAGTATAGTGGGTATTATACAATTTTATTCTCAGTTGAGTATTTTGTTGAAACTTATGACTTAACTTTCAGGTGGAATTTAGTTATTTTTTTAGATAATAAATATGCCAGGGCGTCATTTTAGGTTACTTTAATTATCATGATTCTTAGTACAACTTAGTTAAGGGTTCACTCGATAGGTTGCCTAGGTCGAGTGCCAATCACGTTCCACCTTAGTTTTTGGGGCATGACAGCTAACCCTCCTAAGCACTTTAACAAGTCAAGTAATCACTTTAAACACAACTTTCTTCAACCTACTTTCTAACATCACAAGAAGATCACCTCCAAAATATTCTCTCTTTCTTTAGGCACTACTTTGATTTACATGTACTAGCAAAGACGAGATGTACATATTTTCTTTTGCAGCATTTTTTTTTCTTTTTCTTTGTTGTAGATCTTTTTATTTCTTCTTGATTTCAACTATTGTTTTTTATTTTGCACTCCCCGTTAGTGGTTTTCTTAAACATACAAGTGCAACTTTCTTCCTTTCATTGGTTCACTCAAAAGCAACCCAAGTTCCCTCCTTACTTCTTCTAGCACTCATTTTACAAGTGCTTTAAGAGGTAAAATGATCAAAATAATGTCAATTTAGAACAAAAAGAGTATGGGCTTGTAATGTGGGTACCAAACAAAAGGTCTACAAGCTCAACATGGCTAACTAGGAATGATTTTATTTGTGGCAAGCATTAAGCGCAAAAAGATCAAAGAAAGCCTAAAATCATTTTTCAGACCGAGCGCACCTAAGATTTCGCTTCAAGCCACATGCCGACAAGTTCTAGACTCAAAATGCAATGCCAGGACTACATAAAACTCACTCACAAATGGCACGTGACTCACAAAGGACAGTCTCATTCCGACTCTTAGATTAAAGAAAGTATTCACGGAGCTACAAAATATTAATTCATAAAATATAAAGTGTACACGAGTCAAGAAAATGAGGCATGGGCATCATAAGGCATGATATCCAATTCATAAAGGCATCAAAAATTCTAAAATATGAGGATGGGATGTGTAAAGTTCCAGAAATATTTCTAACAAGATTAAGCATAATTCGAGCTTAAGAGAATAATAAGCGAGACCTCAAAGTATGTGCGGGCCCATATAAGGGTATAAGGATCATCAAAATACTTGGACATGAAGTTCATGAGGGTCAGAGGTCCCTAAGTTAAGTGCCTAAGAAAATAACATTGGAAAATTCAATAAAGATTAGAAAAAACACTAAAGCCCTGTGTGGCCAAGATGTATGGCCCATGTAGGCTACGTGTCCCATTCTAGAAGAGGGGATGAAGAAGAGAAGAAAACCTCCAGCTGCGTGGCCAAGTTACGTGGCCAAGAGGCATGGCCCACGCAGACCCATGTTCTATAAATAAAGGGAGTTTCAGGGAGAGAGAAAAGAAAGAAGATATTAAAGGTGGGTTTCTAGCAGAGGCGGACCCAGAATTTGAGCATAAGGGGGCACTACTATATGCTAATCACTAGCGATAAACTAAATTCGGCGTGGAACTCTTTGAAAACTTAATATTACGATGGCTTATTGTTCAACTATAAATAAAAAGAAGTTCTAAAGAAACATAAAGCACTTAACAGAGAGAGATTCCTTCGCAAAATGGATGCTATGAAAAAGGAAGGTGTTTGATTAGCATGTTTCACACTTTAAATTATTAGTATTTTAATAAAAACAAAGGGTATGTTTAAATTATCAAAATTTACTAAAGAAATCAAGATTATGGGTATGTTAATAGTCAAAGAACTGAAGAAGAGTTTCAAACTCTTAGTTGCCATTACCGAGTCAGAGTCAAAATGATTGTTGAAGAAGGATTTGTATGTTTCTATTTGCGAAGCTATAAGTTGCAATTTGAGACTTTTAATTTTAAGGTAGGGATTTGAAAGAGAATAAAACTAAATAAGTTGACTGTTATGTATTACTACTAAGCTATAGTTGAATTCAAAAAGAAGATAAAAGTTAAATTTAAAGCAATTTGCTGTTAAGTCTAAATGTATTCCAAGAACTAAAACAAAAAGGAGAGAAGGCTGAGAGGGGTTTCGAACCCATGTCATATAGTCTAGACAAGAAGCAAACTTAAATGCCCAACTCAACCACTTCTCCATCCACCTTTTTGCGTTTGGGGGCACATCTTAAATATTTAAGGGGTCCCATTTATATGGACAGAGGGATTTTTTAGGGTTTGCTTTCAACGGTAATTCTCACCACTTGAAACTTATTTGTGGAGTATAAATAAGTGTTTACTTATGAATTGGAAAAGTAGTTGAAAGAGTTGGAATAGATGAACCCTAGCTTTGATATTGAAAAGCTTGTTGGTAGGGAAGATGAATAGAGTTGGGTTTTTTTGAGTGACGTCATTTTGAGATTCTAATGACACAACTAGATTCCATAGCACATTTAATGGATGAATTGGGGGTAACATTCAAGGATTGACTTTCAAATGGTGAAATATTTATATGAAAGTTGTGAAGTTGGACTTAAGTGCTAGGGACTTAGTTGGTTTAATTGGTATTGTTGTGATCGTTAATAACATATGTGAACTCATAAATATAGATATCGTCTTGTTGGTGACGTTTAAGCATTTTAAAAAAAAATTAGAGCAATATAATACTAGTTGAAGCTTGAACTTTAGGTAAGTTGATTAAAACTTACTCTTCTTGAGGGATTTTATCTAAAATCATATTTGAGTTATTATGTGAGTTTGTTTGTAAATGTGCATCCATACTTGTGGGGACAAGCAGGAAAGAACATCATCGTGTATTTTGAGTTATGTTTCATAAAGAAAGCCTTGTTGTTTTATAATCGAAAATTCTTATTTCTAAAGATCTGATGTCAAATGATGCTTGAGGAAAATGTTATAAGTTTTCAAGCTTTTGTATTGGAAAGAATATACAATATTTGAGTGTTAAAGATGTATTTTAATGAAAAGTATTTCTTTTAACACTTGATTAATGGATAGCACTCATTGTATCTTTGAAGGATGGATGTTAAATTGCTAAAGGCTTTAATATGAAAAAGTTCATATATTTTATTGTTTTTATTCAATGGTTTAGTTTGGCCATGAGCAATATAACAATAGATCCTTTGAGGCTAATATGCTATGAATCTATTTTTAAAATATCAAATATTTTGAGAGTTACTAGTGGAGACCACCGAAACTGGTTCGAATGTTGAGTTCGTTAACATGGAACTACACGTGCCGGTGTAGGGATACATTCTAAGGCTAGGCCAAGGTTTGTGGGATAAAGTTCCCCATTGTGAGGGAAAATGATCATTACTTAATGTAATGAGGTTAAGTCGACTCGTACGGCACTACGAGAAATCGCCTAGACAAGTAGGGTCAAATACTTGTTGCTAGGTCAATCACCTAGTGGTTGTTTATTATATCGGTGTCAGTATAGTGCTCCCGGTGAAAAGGTAAAAGATAATTTTGTTATGTTTATGCCTAAACCGAAAGTGATTTCAGTGACTTAATCATGTTGAAATGATTTTGTATGATTCTTGTTAGAATCATGAGTTGATATAAATGCTATAAAAGTTTGTATCATGATTTACATTCTCTAATCTTTTTATTTAAAATGATATAGAGCGTGAATTGATAAACTTGATACTGTTTTATATCATATGTTGGTTGCCATATTTTTATAAAGCCTTGTCGCAGGAACTTGAATTAGAGAGAGTCTATGAAACCTATGGAGTATCGTAGTGGTGTACTCAGCCCTCAGGAGCCCCTCTCCAGGGTCCCCCTTACTTTACATATTTTCAGGATGAGAGGGGGTACGTGATGAGTGGATGTGGCTAGGATGACTCTCTTTCCGAGGCGTATAGTAAAGTACCACTTCTATTCCGTGGTAGCCTTCATGTTGATCATACTTACTTTTAGTTGGGTTTGTCCCAAGTATTTATTTCATCCTTATGTCTTAGAGATTTGATATACAGTTTATTCTTTTGGAGGTGTAATCGAGAGTTATTCATATGACATGCATGAAATAAATATCGTTATTCGTTGTATTTTTAATTATTGAAAAATGACGGATTTGAAGATATTATTTCATGTAAGGTTTTAATAATTTAAAATAATTATGTTTTCAGAAAGGATCCGCATGTATTTATTTTTCATATAGATGGGCATTCTTGTACATTTGGTTCGTCGAGATTGGATAGTGTGCCGAGTGTCAGTCACGTGGTTTTGGGTTGTGACAAACTTGGTATCAAAGCACTAGATTCTAATTTGAGTCATAGAAAGTCTTTGGAATCGTGTCTAGTAGAGTTCTCCTTATTGATGTCTTGTGCACCACACTGGAAGACTACATGGACATTATAGGATTGTCTCATTCCTTTCTTCTAACTCTAGATCGTATGTTAAAGCTTGAAACAAGGAGAAAATTGTCTATCTATATCGAAATTCGGACAAGGTTTACGAAGGAGAGTGCTGAGCATAATGCTTGAAATTGAAGTAATGACACTAGCTACTGGAGGAGTTGCCAAGTAAGTGTCAGTGGCCCTCCCTATGAATATACAGTCAAATATAAGGAATGAAATAAAATAGATTCAAATTGAATGATAGAATAATGGATTACAATTTGTTTTTGCCAAGAGCTAATGACTGTTTGAAGGAAGATAAAACGAGAATCTCATTTACCGTTGTCGTAACGCATCGAGAATCGCAGGAAGTTTATGCTACTAAAAATAATAACCGCACCTTGAGAGAGCATGACCCTAGTATATGGTTGGAACTGCTCGACGAAAAAGGACAGTGATGTAATATATCAGTCACTGGTTGTGAAAGACAAGTAGAACATGAAGAGGTAAAGTTCAATCCAGTGAATATGATAGTTTTGAGTCAACTAAAGGAGTTCGTTTCCGATATTTTTATAGTTGGATACTAAAGTTGATGTGGGCTAGGTGGACACCTGATATGACAAGTTGTATTCATTATCACGTCATACGAACTAGCAAATGACATGTCTAGAGTATCAAAGCGTGTTTTCGAGTGATCAAGGCAATACGGAAGACATTAATTGTTAATATAACGACACTTGAATGGATAAGAAGGAAGCATGCCAAGGTATGAAGTGTATAAAGGCATAATCTCGAAGGTTAAAGGAGTAATATTAAATGTCTAGAAGGCAAGTCATCATAAAAGGACAATATTAAACTTGTATAGATGAGGTATGTCTCGTTTTGATGTTGATAAATTCGTGAAAGATAAAGTTACTAAGCATATTCCCTAAAACTTTCTTAAGTAGGCCAACAGAGCAGTTGCATGGATTGATTGAAAAAAAAGGGATTGTAAAGGGGTTGAATGTATTGAATGACGTACGAGGCTAGTTTAATAATTTTGATGAGTTGTAAAAATTATATAAACGAACTAAGGCTAAAGAGCTAGAGAAAAGTATAAATACAATTTGAAAGTTGAAAGATTGCAAGTGTTTCAAAGATATGTATTGATGTGTCATGCATCCTAAAGAGGTTTTGCTGGGAATGAGGCTAACGATATCCTATAGAATATGGAGGTTCTCATTGTGTAAACACATGTTAAATTTCATGGGTAGTAGGGGTATGCCTGAAAAACGAATACGCATACGGAGACATGGTTTGAAAATCTATATGGCATGTAAAGATAGACGTGAGTAGCTTGCACTATTATTTTGAAAATAAAAGACGTTCATTATTAAAAGCTGCATAAATTTATGATCTACAAATTTCTGTGAAGCAGTCATACTTGTTCAAAATGGTTGAGTTTCAGCTCAGAGGCCTAAGGGGGTCATACTTGCTAATTGCATATTCGGGCATGGACTCAGAGGAATAAGGAAGTTGTACTTGCGAAAAAATATATGTGAACATGGACTCATGAATAGCACAACAGAGTTGTACTCCAAATGTATATCAGAGCTAAGATCAAGGAGCATACACATTAATCAAGTTAGGAGGTTTGTAAAGATACCGAAAGAGTAATATCCTAATCATGATATTGTAGCAAGAGTAGAGAAATATGATACCTAGAAACATAAGTTGCGGTTTGGAAATGTCTTGGTATTTAAGATGGGAAAGGAACCAAGAGAGCTATGATGAGTATAGAGATTCAATCAAATCATCAGAATAGAACGACAACACAAAATATGATGATCATGAGGTTAGAGTCAAACTCAGTGGGAAGTGGAAACAATGATAAGAAGAGTAGAAGCTTGAGAATGGACTCACTCTTAAGTGGGGGAGAGTTGGACATGAAATATCACCTTAAGGTGATGGTTGGTAAATAAGAGATCTGTCACGACCCCACTTCCCTCCGTATGATGTCGTGACGGCACCTAGTCTTTAAGACTAGGTAAGCCTAACACACATGCGGAATATAACTAAAATAACGAATAAAATCTCAAATACTCAACAATTATATTAAAGAAAAACTCTGTAACTCAGCATATACAAACTTCTCAAAACCTAGTGGTAGCAAGTCACAAGCTCTACGAATAAGTACTGATCATCCATATACAACAATTTGTCTATAAAAGGAAAGAAATGAAGTAGACTAGATAGAGGGGGACTCCGAAGCCTGCGGACACCGACAGGTATACCTTCAAGTTTCCGAAGCTGAGCTCATCTCACTAGTGCCAGGACTGGTAGGAGGTACCCAGATCTCCACAAAAAATGTGCAGAAGCGTAGCATGAGTACACTATAATGGTACCCAGTAAGTGCCAAGCCTAACCTTATTAGAGTAGTGACGAGGTCAGGTCAAGGCCCTATAGGAATAAACAAGAAGTTGAACAGGTATATAACGTTGAAATAACGATAGCAAAAGAAAGGAGACAATAAAGAAATACATCGAGATTAATTACACTGAACTAAGGCAAATAATGCATCACGGAAGGAAAACAAGGAATGCTATGACACGGAACAAAGGAACAAAACACAAGTGAAGTAATGAAAAAGTATCAACAAGACCGAGGTACCGCCTCGTAGTCTCAAATCACAAAATATTTCACAATCTTTCCTTATATCACCGGGGGAACCTTGCATTTAGTTTTTAAAATTATTTTTTTCGAAACAGCATCCCGTGTTTTAGCCCACCTTATCACACCACGTGGTTTCAAGTAGTTCCCCTACCAGCAACACGCGTATCAAGCCCACCTTATCTTACCGCATGCGTTTCAACCCTAAATCCTTATACCACCACATGCGTATCAAAATCACAACATATCACAGATCGCACCTCAAGTGCCCAATATCACAACTTGGCAAAGAAATTAACAATAACAATGTTTTCACAATAAATAGCCCATGGCTCAAGAACAATATGCACAGAAGTCTCAACAATAATAATCAGAGTTGGTATTTCACAACTTTACAACTTTGCCTCAATGTGAATCATGGCCTTCATAACTCAATATCAATTCCAACAACAAGATATTCCAAGAACAACTTCAAGTAAAGAATTCAATGAATAAATAGTGAATGAGGAATAGAGGAAACAATACTTCAACTAAACATGCAAAGAAAACTAGCAACTAAGATAAGACAAGTAGAGCATGTGAAGATAAACTAATGATGATGAATATAGCATGTTAAGGTAACTCAATTAAGGCATGAAAGGAATCTGCATAGCTAAAATCAGTCAAATACCACATTTAACCAGTGTACACACTTGTCACCTTGCGTACGCGGCTTTCACATATCACAATTAACACAAACCAACACCAATCCTAACGGGTAATTCCTCCAAACAAAGTTAGGCAAGACACTTACCTCAAAACACGCTAACTCAATCCACTAGTAAGCCTTTCCCTCGATTATCCAACTCCGAACGGCTCGAATCTAGCCAAAACAACTTCATACCATAAATATACAATATAGGAAACTATTTCTAACAATAAAATTACAATCTTTACAAAGAAATAAAAAGTCAAATCAAAAAGTCAATCTAGGCCCGCGTCTCGAAACATGACCAAAATTAGAAAATCAGAACACCCGCTCGATATCGAGTCCAACCACATAAGAATTACTCAAATCCGACCTCAAAATCGCCTTTCAAATACCCAAAATTTAGCCTAAGGAGTTTCGCAAATTTTTCCCTAAATTTTCAACTCAGAACACTAATTAAATTATAAAAACAACATAGATTAGTGTAATATAGTCCAAACCGAGTTAGAATTTCTTACCCAATGATTTCCTTGAAAAACTCTCGAAAATCTCCACAAATCGAGATCTCTAGGTCCAAAAATGAAAATGAGATCAAACACTCGAACTTAGGCCTTTTCTGCCCAGTTAATTCGCATCTGCGAACCCACAGCCGTATCTACGGCTCCGCACCTGCAGAATTTCAATCGCAGGTGCGGTTCCCACTAAGCCCAGCATTCTCCACATCTGCTGACCAAATTGCGCATCTGCGCTCTCGTGCCTGCGAAAGGGGCTCCGCTTCTACGACCCCTCCGCTCACGCGCTTCCTCTATCGCTCCTGCGAGTACGCTTCTGCAGAACTCTAACCGCATTTGCGGTCCCAGTTGGGCAGGCCACAATTCACTTCTGCGATCATCCTCTTGCATTTTCATGTCCGCAACTGCGGCCAAACCCTCCGCAGGTGCGATGACACCAGAACAACAGTGCTTCAGCAATGCATTAAGTTCAAAATTGTTCCGGATTCAATCTGAATCACACCCCCCGCACCCGAGACCCTGTCCGAATATAACAACAAGTTCCAAAACACATAACGGACCTACTCGAGGCAAAAAATCACATCAAACAACATTGATTCTATGAATTGCAACCCAATTCAAGCCTATTGAAACTATGAACTTCTGAATTCCAAACTAATGTCAATTCATACCAAAACAACTATGATTGACTACAAATTTTGCACACAAGTCACAGATGAAATGACGAACGTATTCCAACTTCCGGAATCAAAATCCAACCCAGATATCAATAAAGTCAACTCCCGGTTAAACTTCTCAATCTTCCAAAACCTTCAACTTCCTAACTCTTGCCAATTCAAGCTGAACCGACCTACAGACCTCCAAATCAACATTCGGACAAGCTCCAAAGTCCAAATCACCATACAGAGCTATTTGAACCGTAAAAACTCAATTCCTAAGTCCTCTACACAAAAGTCAAACTACAGTCAACTCTTTCAACTTAAGCCTCCAACTTAGGGACTTATCCCATTTCACTCTGAAACTCACCCGAAACCAAAACCAAACACTCCCGCAAGCCATGTCACAATATAACATAGAGGAGGAAATAAACACGCGAATGGGGCTAGAATACTCAAAATGACCAGTCGGATCGTTACATCCTTCCCCTCTTAAAACAAACATTCATCCTCAAACGAGTTAATAGACATACCTAAAGTGGTGAAAAGATGTGGACAACGTCTACGCATATCATGCTCAGTCTCGACTTTCGTGAGCAATGTTCTTGTACCTCGACTTTCCGACCTGCCTGTCAAAAATGGCCACCGGCTCCTCAACATAAGACAAATCCTTGTCCAACTAAACTGAGCTGAAATCCAACACATGAGACGGATCACTGTGATACTTCCGTGGCATAGAAACATGGAATACTGGATGAACTACAACTGGACTAGGTGGTAGTGCAAGATTGTAGGTCACCTCTCCAATCCTCTCAAGAATCTCTAAAGGTCCGATATACCTAGGGCTCATATTGCCCTTCTTCCCGAACCTCATAACACCCTTCATGGGCAAAACCCAGAACAAGACCCGCTCCCCAACCATGAATGCAACATCTCGAACCTTTCGATCCGCATAACTCTTCTGTCTAGATTGGGCTGTGCGAAGCCGATCTTGAATCAATTTAAATTTTTCCAAAGCATCCCGAACCATGTCAGTACCCAATAGCCTAGCCTCGCCCAGCTCAAACCAAGCCACGGGAGACTGACACCGCCTCCCATAAAAGGCCTCATATTGAGCCATCTGAATGCTTAACTGGTAGCTGTTGTTGTAGGAAAACTCCGCAAGCGGCAAGAACTAATCCCAAGAACCCCCGAACTCCATTACACATACACGAAGCATATCCTCCACCATCTGAATAGTGCACTCGAACTATCCGTCCGTCTTAGGGTGGAATGTTGTACTCAACTCCACTCGTGTGCCCAACTCACCCTGTACGGACTTCTAGAAGGCAATGTAAATTGCATACCCCGGTCAGAGATGATGGATACCAGCATATGCCATGAAGTCGGACAATCTAGCGCATATAAACCTAAGCCATGTGCTCTGGAGAATAAGTAACCACTGGAATGAAATAGGCCAACTTGGTCAACCTATCCACAATCACCCATATTGCATCGAACTTCTTCTGAGTCCGTGAGAGCCCAACAGCAAAATCCATAGTAACCCGCTCCTATATCCACTCTGGAATCTCTAGCCTCTGAAGTAACCCACCTGGCCGCTGATGCTTATACTTCACCTGTTGAAAATTTAGGCACCGAGCAACATACTCCACTATGTCTTTCTTCATTCTCCTCCACCAATAGTGCTGCCTCAAATCCCGATACATCTTAGCGTCACCGAGATGAATGGAGTACCATGAATTGTGGGCTTCCTGAAGAATAAACTCGCACAAACCATCTACATTGGGCACACATAGGCGGCCCTGCATTGGTAACACATCGTCCTCCCCAATAGTAACCTTCTTAGCATCGTCGTGCTGAACTGTGTCCTTGAGGACAAGAAAATGGGGGTCGTCATATTGATGCTCTCTTATACGATCCTAAAGAGAAGACCGAGAAACCACACAAGCCAAAACTCGACTCGGCTCTGAAACATCCAATCTAACAAACTGGTTGGCCAAGGCCTAAACATCCAATGCTAATGGCCTCTCCCCTGCCGGTAGATATGCTAAACTTCCCAAGCTCTTCGTCATTCGACTCAAGGCATCGGCCACCACATTAGCCTTCCTAGGATGATATAGAATGGTGACATCATAGTCCTTAAGCAACGCTAACCATCTCCGCTGACGCAAGTTAAGATCCTTCTATTTGAACAGATATTGTAGACTCCGGTGGTCGGGTATAGACCTCACAAGGGACGCCGTACAAATAGTGCCGCCAAATCCTCAAAGCATGAACAATAGCTACTAACTCAAGGTCGTGAACAGGATAATTCTTCTCATGTACATTCAACTATCTAGACGCGTAGGCAATCACCCTACCATCTTGCATCAACACCGCGCCAAGGCCTACACGCGACCGCATCACAGTACACTGTGTAAGACCCGAAACCCGTAGGCAACACCAACACTAGGGTTGTAGTCAAAGCAGTCTTGAGCTTTTGAAATCTCTCCTCACACTCCTGGGTCCACCTGAACGGAGCACCCTTCTTGGTCAGTCTGGTCATAGGTGCTACAATTGATGAGAAACCCTCTACGAATCGACGGTAATACCTTGCCAAACCAAGAAAACTCCGGATCTCAGTAGTTGAAGACGGTCTGGGCTAACTCTGCGCCACTTCAATCTTCTTTGGACCTACCTTAATCCCCTCACTCGACACTACATGACCCAAAAATGCCACCGAATCAAGCCAGAATTCACACTTTGAAAATTTTACATACAACTTCTTTTCTCTCAAGGTTTAGAGCACAATCCTCAGGTGCTGCTCATGATCCTCTCGGCTCTGGGAGTACACCAAGATATCGTCAATAAACACAATGACGAATGAGTCAAGATAGGGCTGGAATACACTGTTCATCAAGTGCATGAATGCTGCTGGGGCGTTGGTCAGCTCGAATGACATCACAAGAAACTCGTAATAACCATACCAAGTCCTGAAGGCAGTCTTTGGAATATCTGAATCCCGAATCTTCAACTGATGATAGCCTGACCACAAATCAATCTTTGAGAACACTCTGGCACTCTGTAGTAGCTGATCAAATAGGTTATTAATGTGTGTCAATGGACACATGTTCTTCACTGTAACCTTGTTCAACTGTCGATAATCAATACACATGCGCATAGAACCATCCTTCTTCTTTACAAACAAGACCGGAGCACCCCAAGGTGATACACTAGGCCGAATGAAACCCTTATCAAGTAAGTCTTGCAAATGCTCCTTTAGCTCCTTCAACTCCTCTAGGGCCATATGATATGGTGGAATTGAAATGGGATGAGTGTCCTACAAAAAATCAATACCAAAATCGATATCCTTATCGGGCGGCATGCCCGAAAGATCCGCCGAAAATACATCTGAATAATCCCTCACTACCGGAGCTGACTCAACGATAGGAGTATAAACACTGACATCTCTCACAAAGGCTACATATGCATTCATCCCTTCTCAACCATCTGTTGTACCTTAAAAGAGAAACCTCTCTGCTAGGAACATAATCCAGAGCACCCTTCCACTCTAACAACGGCAACCCTGGCATAGCCAACATCATCGTCTTGGCGTGACAATCAAGAATAGCATGATAAAGCGACAACCAGTCCATGGCCAAAATAACATCAAATCGACCATACTGAGCAACAATAGGTCAGCTCTAGTTTCAAAACCACTAAGAACAGGTAGACACGACCGATATACATGGTCAACAACAATAGAATCTCCCACTGGCGTGGACACATAGATAGGGGAACTCAAGGAACCACAGTATATACCCTAATATGGAGCAAAGTAAGATGATACAGGGGAATAAATGGAGCTTGGATCAAACAAGAATGATGCATCTCTATGATAAACAGGAATAATACTTGTGATGATTGAGTCGGATGCAACCACCTACGTCCTAGTCAGAAGAGTATAATATCTGGCTTGGCCTCCCTCTATAGGGTGACCCCTACCCGCCCGACCTCCACCTATAGCTGGCTGTGCAGGAGGAGTGGAAAATGGTGCGGCAACCACGACCAGAGAAGTCATGGGCCCCTGTGGAATACATGGAGCCTGAGTGATCTGTGGAGGTGCACCCCTCCTAAGTCTATAGCAGTCCCTCACCATATGACGAGTATCACCACACTAAAAATAAGCTCTCGGAGGACGTGACTGCTGAATCTAGATCGAGCCTGGTCTGCTGGATTGACCGCTAAAAACACCCCATGTGGAGGTGCCCTGATAGTGGCGATGCATAATGGGCAACCTGAGACCTGGGAGTAGCCGGAATACCGGCGGAAGCTGGAAGTGCTAAATGAGCAGGATGGCTCACATAGACTCTACCATGACGGGCTGTAACTAGGGCACGGGCACCATTGTATGTGCCAGAATCTCGAGGCCTCTTGGCCTCCCTCTCCCCTCTCTCCGGGCCCCACATACCCTCCAGTCTCCGAGCGATCTCCACAACCTGCTGGTATGGGGTATCGGTCTCCAACTCTCAAGCCTTGCTAAATCTAATACCATGGTTGAGCCCCTCAGTAAATTGACAGACTTGCTCTCTGACTGTGAAGACTAAGGCTAGTGCATGTCTGGACAACTCGCTGAACCTGACAGCATACTCTGATACGGTCATAGCACCCTGGCGCAACAGCTCAAACTCTGCACGCCATGTGTCCCGAAGACTCTAGGGAACAAACTCTCATGAACATCTCTAAGAATTGAGCCCAGGTGAGTGAAGCTACCTCGGTCGGCTACCCAACTCATATGTTCACCACCATTGATAACTCGTTCCCTTAAGCTGGAACGTAGTGAAAGCAAGCCCACTCGACTCCACAATACCCATAGTACAGAGGATATGGTGGCACTCCTCAAGAAAACCCTGTGCGTCCTTAGTATCTACTCCGCTGAATTTAGGAGGGTGGTACTTCTTGTACCTCTTGAGCTTGATATGATCCTCCTCAGATGTTGCTGCCCTAACCTCAGGCTGTACTAGAACAACTGGCTGCATTGGTTTGACCTCTAGGACCTGGTCAACCTGGACCCGCTGCTCTGGGGTATGGGCTATCGAAGTCTGTGCTCCTCCCGCAGTCTGGGATATGGCCGGTGCAAGTGGGATCAACCCTACCTGAACTAGAGTGCCGGACGTGCTCAAGAATTGGGCGAGGGTCTCCTGAAGTGCAGGTATAGTAACAGGCGTCTCAGGTGCCTGCCCTCCAACTGGACCAATTGGTGGCTCCTCTGTATCAGCTTGGGCAGATG
The DNA here is from genome assembly GCA_002018475.1 of Nicotiana obtusifolia. Classification (NCBI taxonomy): domain Eukaryota; kingdom Viridiplantae; phylum Streptophyta; class Magnoliopsida; order Solanales; family Solanaceae; genus Nicotiana; species Nicotiana obtusifolia. The sequence continues at coordinate 20,439 of MCJB01050368.1, forward strand.
CTTTGGCTACACCATATGCCCGTCCTCGACCTCTACCCCGGCCCCATCCTCTCGCGGCTCTAGCAGGGGGCGCAGGTGTCTGATCGTCCGACCCAGTTTTGCGTGTCCTCACCATCTATGAGAGAATAGAAAGATAGAGATTTAGAATTTTGAGGTCTACAAACTGGCAAAATAAGGAATCAAAGAAGTGAAGCTTTTTCCTAATAGTTCCATAGCCTCCCGAATATAAGTACATACATCATCATACCGATCTGCGAGACTCTACTAAACCTGATTGTGACTCGTAACACCTATAAAATTCTAGCTCTGATACCAACTTGTCACGACACCAATTCCCTCCGTAGGATGTTGTGATGGCACCTTGTCTCTAAGACTAGGTAAGCCTAACATACATGTGGAATATAACTGAAATAACGAATAAAATCCTAAATACTCATAATAAAGAAAAACTCTGCAACTCAGCATATACAAACTTCCCAAAACCTGGTGATAGCAATTCACAAGCTCTACGAATAAGTACTGATCATCCCTATACAACAGTGTGTCTATAAAAAGAAAGAAATGAAGTAGATTAGATAGAGGAGGACTCTGAGGCCAGCGGACGCCGGCAGGTATACCTTGAAGTCTTCGAAGATGAGCTCGTCTCATAAGTGCCTGGATTGGTAGGAGGTACCTGGATCTACACAAAAGATGTGTAAAAGCGTAGCATGAGTACACTACAACAGTACCTAGTAAGTGCCAAGCCTAACCTCAATAGAGTAGTGACGAGGTCAGATCAAGGCCCTACTGGAATAAATAAGAAGCTGAACATGTATATAACAGTGAAATAATGATAACACTAGAATGAGACAATAAAGAAATATGCCGAAATTAATTACACTGATCTAACATAAATAATGCATCACGGAAGGAAAATAAGGAATGCCATGACATGGAATAAAGCAACAAAACACAAGTGAAGTAATGGATATCAACAAGAATCACCACCGAGGTACCGCCTCATAGTCTCAAATCACAAAACATTTCACAATCTTTCCTTATATCACTGCGGGAGCCTTGTATTTAGTTTTGAAAATCATTTTTCTCTAAATAGCATCTCGCGTTTTAGCCCACCTTATCACACCGTGTGGCTTCAAGTAGTTCCCCTACTAGAAACACGCGCATCAAACCTACCTTATCTCAACACATGCGTTTCAACCCCAAATCCTTATATCACCGCATGAGTATCAATATCACAACGTTTCACAAATCGCACCTCAAGTGCCCAATATCACAACTTGCCAAAGAAATCAATAATAACGGTATTTTCACAATAAATAGTCTATATCTCAACCACAATATGTACAGAAGTCTCAACAATAATAATCAAAGGTGAATAACTCAAAAAGAATGGTATTTCACAACTTTACAACTTTGCATCAATATGAATCACGACCTTCATAACTCAATATCAATTCCAACAACAAGATATTCCAAGAACAACTTCAAGTAAAGAATTCAATGAATAAATAGTGAATGAGGAATAGAGGAAACAACACTTCAACTAAACATGCAAAGAAAACTAGCAACTAAGTGATAAGACAAGTACAGCATGTGAATATAGACTAACGATGATGAATATAACATGTTAAGATAACTCAATTAAGGCATGAAAGGTATTTACAAAGCTAAAACCAGTCAACTACCATATTTAGCCCGTGCACACACTCGTCACCTTGCGTACACGGCTTTCACATATCAAAATTAACACACACCAACACCAATCCTAAGGGATAACTCCCCCACACAAAGTTAGGCAAGACACTTACCTTGAAACATGCTAACTCAATCTACTAGTAAGTCTTTCCCTCGATTATCCAATTCCCAGCTCGAATATAGCCAAAGAAACTTCATACCGTAAATATAAACTATAGGAAACTATTTTTAAAATTAAAATTACGATCTTTACAAAGAAACAAAAAGTCAACTCAAAAGGTCAACCCAGGCCTGCATCTCGAAATATGATCATTTTATAAAATTCAAAAACCCATTCGATAACGAGTCCAACCATACAAGAATTACTCAAATCGCCTTTCAAATCTCCAAAAATTTTCCTAAGGAGTTTCACAAATTTTTCCCCAATGTTTTAACTCAAAACACTAATTAAATTATGAAAACAACAATAGATTCGTGTAATATGGCCAAAACCGAGTTGAATTTCTTACCCAAATGATTTTCTTGAAAAATTCTCAAAAAATCACCATAAATCGAGATCTCTAGGTCTAAAACTGACAATGTGATCAAACCCTCGAACTTAGGCCTTTTCTGCCCAGTGAATTCGCATCTGCGAACCCATAGCCGTATCTGCGGCTCTGCACCTGCGGAATTTCCATCGCAAGTGCGGTTCTCACTAAGCCCAGCATTCTCCGCTTCTGCGGACCAAATCGCACATCTACGCTCTCGCGCCTGCTGAAGGGGCTCCGCTTCTGCGACCCCAGGCTTGGCTAGCCTTTCCGCTCATGCGCTTCCTCGATTGCTCCTGCAAGTCCGCTTCTGCGGAACTCTGACTGCATCTGCAGTACCAGCTGGGCGGGCCACAATTTGCTTTTGTGATCATCCTCTCGCATTTGCGTGTCCACACCTGCGGACAAACCCTCCGCAGGTATAATAACACCAGAACAGCAATGCTTTAGCAATGCATTAAGTTCAAAATTGTTTTGGGTACAATCTGAATCACACCCGTGGCCCCCGAGACCCCTTCCGAATATACCAACAAGTTCCAAAATACATAACGGACCTACTCAAGGCCAAAAATCACATCAAATAACACCAATTCTACGAATCGTAACCCAATTCAAGCCTATTGAAACTATGAACTTCTAAATTCCAAAACTAATTTTAATTCATACCAAAACAACTCAGATTGACTTCAAATTTTGCACACAAGTGATAAATGACATGACGGACCTATTTCATCTTCCGCAATGAAAATCCGACCCCGATATCAATAAAGTCAACTCTCGATCATATTTCTCAACCTTCCAAACCTTCAACCTCCTAACTTTCATCAATTCAAGCCGAGTCGACCTACGGACCTCCAAATAAACATTCAGACACGCTCCTAAGTCCAAAATCACAATACAGAGCTATTAGAACCATCAAAATGCAATTCCAAAGTTGTCTACAAAAAAATCAAACTACGGTAAACTCTTTCAACTTAACCCTCCAACTTAGGGACTAAGTGTCCCATTTCACTTTGAAACTCACCCAAAACCTAAACCAAACACCCCTGTCAAGTTACGTATCCACAATATAACATAGAAGAGTCAATAAATAGAGGATCAAGGCTAGAATACTCAAAATGACCAGCCGGGTCTTTACATCTTACCTATCGGAAAAGAAAAAGACAAGTTAAATTTATCAAATATCTTCCAATGGTAGGCAATGTATACGAGCAATAAAGGATGTTGTAATGGGGAGGCGAGCTTGATGTAAATGAAAGAGATACAATATTTTTGTTGTGGAAGTTAAACAGATAAATCATCATTGTTCACACAAGTTGTTAATAAACAAAAAAATGGTTCGAATAAGTCATACAAGTTTGGGTTGGGTATGAATCAAATTGAGTACTCGAATACTGTCTTAAGAAAATGAAAATGTTATTACACAAACTTACCATGGGATGAAATAGAGAAAGATCTTTTCGAGTGTATTCCTAAACGAGAAATGGGCTATATAATTCAAGACATGATTCCCGGGAAAATTCAATATGTCAGAAGGGAGTGATAATCCGTACGAGGTGGAAATACTATCCGGGTCATGTTGAAGGCCAAGTGTCGAAGGCCTACGAGTAATGGTTATATTATGATGATAAGAGTTTCCTAACGAATGGAACCACAGATGTTGACGTTCAGAAATCGATGACCGGTGTACGTCACAAACTTAGTAATACTGGGGAATGAATATTTTCTACGAAGAGGGCATATTAGCTGTGACAATTAAAATTTGGGGATTGAAGGCATCTAGTTATGACAGCCATAAATGCGAGGAGACAAACTGCATGTTATTGGTGAACAAGGTAAGACAATGCCATGATTGATTTTTGGAAAAATGAAGTAATGTTCTAGATGGATGTGGATGACTTTAAGTCGCTAGAGTCTCAAATGGATGGATGACTTCATGAAATAAGATTCGTATAGAGGAATGGCATGTTTTTGAAATCTTTGTTGCGTGAAACGTTAGTAAATAGAATCCTTATCCATAAAGAAAACTCCTAAATGTGAATTTAGTCAAAAAGTTTGAAAATGGAGGACGAGTTATGTAATGTTACTTTAAGTCTTATGGTGAAACCTTAGTTCTAAGAGAACTACAAAAGATGTAGGGATGAAAATAAATATATGACATCTCAAGTGTAAAGTTGTTATTCGGATGGACTTCACCAAGAACATGGGTTTAAGAAATATGATATAATATTCATAAAATGGAATTGTTAATGAAAGGTGTTGCAAGGCCCAGATGGAAGAGCCTACTTTTTCGAGGTTGCGTGAGGTTTCTAAAAAGAGCGAAGGTGTGCGCGTGAGTTTTCTTTGCTACCGAAACTACCTTTAGTAGATTTGATCTTATAATTGCCTAACTACGAGAGTATAAGGACGATGAGGCACGTGTGATTTCTACTGTACATGAGACAACCTTAGAGGTAATGTTACTTTCTATTCTTGGTTGCATGTTTAGATAATGATAATGATGTTTTGCTTTGTGAAGAAGGGTCGTTTGAGACTCATGTGATGCAAGTTTGTGGGTCGAGAACTAAAGTCATAAATTCAGTGAATGTATTATAGCGTAATTATGATGTTGAGAAGGCCACTTGTAGGGTTGACGAGGGATGTAAAAATTCAATGCCCTCACTTTGTTCCTGACTGCAAGTATGACTGTTTCTTAGAACCTTCTTTTAGTTTGATGTGTATCATATTTATTCCGTGAAGTGAGTGAATAAATTATTTATCTTCCTTATGAGTTTTCGGTACATTATTGATGTAGTTGATTCACGTATTGACTATGGTTGCTAGACCTGTCTCAGGGTGAATACCTTATTATTGTAATGCTAAGAGTGTCTAAGAGATCCCTCACATGCTATTTCACCGCGAACCAATGAGATAAATGAATTTCTAACGTATGAGGAGATTTCTATTGCTATACTTGATGGACAAGTCTGGAAGATGAGGGCAAAAGAGATAGCATCGGCTAAGATGTTATAGCAAAGTTAAGTTGTTCAAGAAGATACATGGGAAGTGTAGGATGAGATGAAGAAAATACATCCTTATTTATTTCAAGAAAGTGGAGCTTAGGCTTGATAGTGTGCCAATGTGACTTAATTTCTTTTTGAGACTTGCATTATAATCATTGGCGTTCGGTAGAATGTATTAAGCTTTTATTGGTATATAGAGGTGCATTGTGTTAAATGCGAGCCATATAGGGCCACCATGCTTTATGTATATCGTATACGTGTGGTTGGCTGGCATGTGGATATTTTTGGATGGTCCTATTCATAAATGAGACTCTATCCAATATTTGAGAATTTCGAGAGTTAGTCAAAAGGATGAGTAATAAGATGCTATTTGGTGCAAGGGTCTAGAAAGGTTATGATTGGATATTTGAACTTGATTACAGCTTCAGCTTGACATTCTAGGACGAATGTTTCTAAGTGGGGGACACTGTAAAGCCCCATAATTTCTTTAACAAGATTAAGCCTAGTTCGAGCTTAAGAGAAAAATAAGTGAGACCTCGAAGTATGCGAGGGCCCACATAAGGGTATTAGGATCATCAAAATACTTGGACATGAGGGTCATGAGGGACGGAGGTCCCTACATTAAGTGCCTAAGAAAATAACTTTGAAAAATTGAATAAAGAAGATTAGAAAAATCACTGAAGCCCTGTGTGGCCAAGATGTATGGCCCACGCAGGTTACGTGGCCCATTCCAGAAGAAGGGATGAAGAATAGAAGAAGTCCTCCAGCTGCGTGGCTGAGTTACGTGGCCCACGCAAGCTAAGTGACTAGGATGCGTGGCCCATGCAGTCAACCCATGCAGACCCAGGGTCTATAAATAAAGGGTATTTCGGGGAGAGAGAAAAGAAAGAAGATTTTAAATGTTTTAGGGTTCTAGAGAGAGAGGCTTTCGTCTATGGGCATTCCGTACACTCTAAGGCGAGTTTTAATCCTTATATTATGCTAATTAATGTTAAGCAACACTAGTATTAACATTACAGCATCCTTGGATTTGCTAGATTTTATCAAATCAACCAAGAACACCAAAAGAGGGATTTTCTAGGATTTGCTTCAATAGGTTATTCCCACTAGTTGAAACTTATTTATGGAGTACAAATGAGTGTTTTAATATTACTTATGAGTTGGAAAAGTTTTTGAAGAGTGGAATAGATGAACCCTTGCTTTGACATTGAAAAGAGTGCTGGCAGGGAAGATGTACAGTATTGGGTTTATTTGAGCGACGTCGTTTTGAGTTTCTAATGAAACGACTAGATTCCATAGCACATTTAATGGGTGAATTGGAGTTAACATTCAAGGATTGACCTTCAAATGGTGAAATAAATATTTTTGTGAAAGATGTAAAGTTGGATCTAAGTGCTTGGCACTTAGTTTAATTGATATTGTTGTGTTGCGTTAATGATATATGTGAACTCATTAATGTAGATATCGTCTTATTGATGACATTTGAGCATTTTAAACAAATTGGAGCGTCATAGTACTAGTTGAAGCTTGGACTTTAGGTAAGTTGATTAGAACTTACTCTTCTTGAGGGATTTTCTCATAAATCATATTTGAGAAAATGTGCATCCATACTTGTGGGGACAAGTGGGAAAGGATGTCATCGTGTATTTTGAGTTGTGTGACATAAATAAAGTCTTGTTATTTTATAATTGAAAATTCTTATTTCTAAAAATTTGATGTCAAATGATGCTTGAGGAAAATATTATAAGTTTTTCTAAAACTTGTGTATTGGAAAGAATATAAAATATTTGAGTGCTAAAAATGTATTTTTATGAAAAGTATTTCTTTGAAACTTGATTAATGGATAGCAATGGTTGTATTAAGGATGGATGTTAAATTGCTACAGGCTTTAACATAAGGAAATTCATATGTTTTACTGTTTTTATTCAAATGGTTTAGTTTGGCCATGAGTAATAATTTGATAAAAATAGATATTTTGAGGCTAATATGCTATGAATATATTTTTGAAATATCAAATATTTAAGGAGTTACTAGTGGAGACCACCAAGATTGGTTCAAATATTGAGTTCGTTAATATGGAACTACACGTGCCGCTATAGGGACACATTCTAAGGCTAAGCCGAGGTTTGTGGGATAAAGTCCCACATTGTGAGGGAAAATGATCATTACTTAAAGTAATGAGGTTAAGTTGACTCGTACGGCACTACGGGCAGCTGCCCAGACAAGTACGGTCAAATACTTGTTGCTAGGTCGATCACCTAGTGGTTGTTTATTATATCGGTGTATGTATAGTACTCCCGGTGAAAAGGTAAAAGATTATTTTTTTATGTTTAAGCCTAAGGAGCCGAAAGTGATTTCAGCGACTTAATGAAGTTGAAATGATTTTGTATGATTCTTATTAGAAGCATGAGTTGATATAAATGTTATAAAAGTTTGTATCGTGATTTAAATTCTCTAGTCTTTTTATTTAAAATGATAAAGAGCGTGAATTGATATAATTGATATCATTTTATATCATATGTTGGTTGCATTAATTTTGTAAAACCCTGTCCAGGAACTTGAGTTAGAGAGAGTCTATGACACTTATTGAGTACCGTAGTGGTGTGTGCAGCCCTCAAGGGCCCCTATCCAGGGTCCCGCTTATTTTCCATATTTTTAGGATGAGATAGGGTATGTGATGAGTGGATGGGGCTAGGATGAGTCTCTTTTCTGAAGCATATAGACTCTCTTTCCGAGGAACATAGCAAGGCACCACTTTTATTCCGTGGTAGCCTTCATATTGATCTTATGTACTTTTGGTTGGATTTGTCCCAAGAATTTATTCCATCCTTGTATCTTAGTGATTTCATAGACATTTGTTATTCTTTTGGAGTTGTAATCGAGAATTATTTATATGACATGCATGAAAGAAATATTGTTATTCTTTTGTATTTTTCAATTATTGAAAAATGATGGATTAAAATTTTTTATTTCATGTATGGTTTTAATAATTTAAAATGATTGTGTTTTCATAAAGTCTTCCGCATGTATTTATTTTTTATATAGATGGGCATTCTTGTACGGTTTGGTTCGCCCGATTTGGATAGTATGCCGGGTGTCGATCATGTGATTTTGGCTCGTGACAGTAAGCACACATGACAAGGCCTAAATATGTTGGCATCAAACAAGTCAAAAGGCGTCTAAGAGCAATTTTTCTTCCTTCCTACTCCTACTCTAATCCTAAAAAGATAAAAAAATATTCAGTTTATATAGATGGGCCTTCTTGTACGGTTTGGTTTGCCCGGGTTGGATAGTGTGTCGGGTGTCGATCACGTGATTTTGGCTCGTGACAGTAAGCACACATGACAAGGACTAAATATGTTGGCATTAAACAAGTCAAAAGGTGCCTAAGAGCAAATTTTCTTCCTTCCTACTCCTACTCTAATCCTAAAAAGATAGAAAATATTAGTCCAGATTACATCCTCTGGAAAAGAACTGATGCACAAAGACAAACCAAGAGGATTATTACCTAACCAAAACAAACTAGAAACAATAAGAAAGTAATTTTTTTAGTTTTTTTAATTGGACCTTACTCCCTCAAGAAAGTTGTCCACAAAATCCATCATTGGGAAAAGCTTAATTTTTTTTATTTTTATTCTTTTTCATTTTTTTATTTTACAAAAACTACTACACTAAGACAGAGTACTACAGCTAAGCTAGGCACAAAAAAATCACTCAGACAATCTCCTCACCCCACACTTAAAATTGTACAATATCCTCAATGTACACTATAAATAACTAGAGAATAAAAGAGACTCCCTGGTAGGCCAAGATCAAAGCATTAGTAGTTCACGGGATACTCGGACTTCTCCCATATATGATCCTTTGTGCGGTCACTTCACACTAGTTCCAACCAACTAGCTTGCTTTTGCGCATCTTATGGCCTTGCTTTCTGTGCTCATAATCCTACAAAACAAAACAACACTATAAAAATAATAATAAAAAAATAAAATATACAAAAGTAAAAGAAAGCAGTAAAGCTGGGTTGTCTCCCAATGAGCGCCTAATTTAACGTCATGGCACGACGCCATCACTTTCACCACTTTTCCTTCCACTTTGAGGATATGAATTGCGCCCTCAATTTTGTATTTCTATCTCGTTCCGTGGTTTGAAAATAAAGGAACCAAGCAATAGATATCGCATCTTGTACTTCTTGGTCCTTAAGTGATGTATGTCGTTTTGTCTCTTTGGTGTGCCAAATTTTAGAATGTACGGGTCTTGTTCTTCATTTGTACATCTCTCCAAAGGCTCGATCTTTATGTCTCCATCTAAACATAATATAGAAAAATATTTAGAATAAGGATCAGTACGCCCTAACTCCAAAACTGCATTATTTTTTACATCCTCAATAATATATACTTCCTCAACCTCAGCATCATTAACAAGAACATGGTTTAATGATTGATTCTCGTTTTAACTCCTCAATTTGGCCTAGAAGATCTTTTTCAGCTTCACACAATTCATCATTAAATTGCTGGGTGTTACACGCATCAATCTTTGCACTCAAATCTGCATCCAAGTTGTGCACATCTAAGCCAAACCTATTAATTTTTTCTACAAGATCAATTCTCTCCTTAGACCAATCATTCACCAACGTTGTTAGTAAACAACGTCATTTCTCATATCCCCTTAATCGATAATATTCGCCACAATACCAATCCTTACTTCCATATCCAAATTCAAACTTCCAAGAGGTCAGGTCATGACAAGCCCAAAATACGGGCCATAAAAGTCATCTATCAACCAAACATCTTCATCAATAACATTATCTCCGTATATTTCATCCCAAGATGTCATGCTGAGAGAACTACAAATACACTAAGAGAAAAATCAAATAGTTAGAAAAATAAAAATATTTTAAAAAAAAAACTTGTAAAGATAAAAGTAAACTGATATAGAGAAGAGTGGGTTGCTCAAATGGTGAGCCCCTCTTACTTCCAACCAATAGGTTGTGAGTTCGAGTCACCCAAAAGCAAGGTGGAGAGCTCTTGCAGGGAAGGAATAAAAAACAGTCTAATATAGAAAAACATCTAATTTCTAAGTCCCCGTCAACGGTGCCAAAAACTTGTTGCTCCAAAACACACACAAGTATTCGTGGTCGACAAGTAATAAAGTGATGAGTAGAGTGTCGTTCCTACAAGGACTTTTGATTAACTATCAGCTAGATTAAACTCGACACTTAATCTATTCAAATGATTCCTAAGTTGTGATTATTCAACTAAAGCTAATCTAGAGTAGTAAATAAAGAGATTAAAGAAAATAACTCGGCAAGTTAAGATACGAATTCAATGAGAGACAATATTCAAGAGCCGGGTTGGCTAACAATCTGTTGAGTCTTCTATTTAAATTGTCTAATTAATTTATCTTGTTTATTGATTAACATGGTTAATATTACTTGTAGCATTCTCCTGAAGTACTACTTGCCTATATTGTATATCAACCACACAAGGTTATTAGGTATATCCATATCCTAACCACGAATTCATTTTTTAATGTCCAGGTTCAAGATCTTGCATGCTCTACTCAATCCTATATGCAATCTAGAATTTTCTCTTCCAAGTTCAATTCTAGATTTGTAGATAGTATTTAATTGGTGATCAAACAATCAACTAATTAAGCGCAATAATAAATAAATAAATCAATTCGATAAAATAATAAGAACACAAGTTTCAAACTACAACGTTCATGTAGCACCCACAATTATAGAATTAATAGACTATGAGAATAAAGGAAGAGAAGAGAAGAAAAACTGATTGGAAGCCTCCTCCAAATGTGATTTGCGTTCCCGCACGTGAATTCTTCTTCAAAGTGTGTTAGATCACCTCTAAATTAAGTTTAGAAAATCTTTTATACGAATTGAAACCGTGTAGGATTGAAATAAATTTGATCCCAACGAAATAAAAAAAAAATTCGCAACACAATGTCCATATCAGCGCCTCGCGCTGCACCGAAACCAATGAGTTTTTCCCGTTTTGCTAATTAAAGCTGCTCCCATTATTTTGCTTCTTGGTGCGTTCGAAGCCTTAAGTCCAAGGTAATCTTCATCTCTCTCTTTTTATTATTTTTTCATAACTTTATGGCCTTAATCATTACTTAATAATGATCCCAATCATTAGTGCCCATTATATCCTCTCATTTGAAGAGATTCCAACGAGCAAACAGAGAGTAAGTTTTCTCAACTGCTCCTATAAATATTTATTCTCCAATTTCTATGACACGACATTCTTTTACTCCAAACCTCATCCTTTTTCTTCAAATTTCATCTTTAAAGTACCAACATCATGCATTAACACTCAAATAAGTATAAAATTTCATACCAAATTAAGTTGGACATATTCAATATAAAATATAACAAAAAGCTTTAAAAATACAGAGTAAATAATAACAAAATATATAAAAATATGCACAACATTATTAGGTGTCATTATGGTTCCTTGGTTGAGATTTTGAATCGTAATAATTAGGCTTTATAATGTATATAATATGATAATTGAAGGGAAGCAAATAGTAATTAGACGAGAATTGATCAATATACTTCGATCTAGCCGGAGCACTGGAGGGGGAGGAAGTCGACCTGCTCAGTAGCTTGAATGAATTAAAAAAAATGTGCTCTTTTTATTCAATTGTGGAAGGGATATATTACTTTTTTATTCACATGGATCTTTTCTTGAGAAAGAAATACATGTCTATTAATAGTTGTGGAATTGTTTACATTCACTGTCTTACATATCTGTTTTCATGAAGAAAATTGTCATTGTGTAACAGATCTGTATTGTGAATGGAATATGAATTTCACCTAATTTTATATCGATATTTTATTACTAAGTCCTTTTTTAATTAATCATTATTAAAATATGTAAAAATAATTTAAGTTAATCATTATTAAAATATGCAAAAAAATTTAGCGTAATTAATAATCATGTCATATTTGATTAACTAATTAATTTTAAAATTATTAAAAATAAGAATTCCCCGATATTTTATCAATTGAAGACCCACCTTTAATTGTCGATAAAAGGAAAATACTGAAAGTTTAAAAATAAAAGAAAAATACGACGACGGTTGGGGATCGATCAAACTTAACCACATGTGTGAATACTTTTATCTATTTATGTTACTAGCAATATATATTATTTAATTTATGTTTTTTCATTAAAGGAATGGATAACGTTTCATGAAGTATACTATGATCAATTTATGGAGTTGAGATACATAAATATCAGGAGCTTTGATGATCAATTTATTATTGAACATGGATTATTTTAGGACATCTGAAAATTATAAAAGTGGACAAAGATTTCACTCTCCACTTTTCGTTTATGCATTTCAAAATTCACCGTCAAATTCAGAAAAGATGAAACAAAGTGACCTTCTTCAAGAGTGGTACTTGCAGTTAACTAAAATTGATCAAATCAAGTTATATTAGTCAGATCAAAGGATTGCTGTTGCGATTATATTACTACTGTGTAAGGCAAAATCGGGTTTTTCATAAAAGGATCAATCGAGGTTGAATCTCGAGGTTGAACCTCGGGACCGGTTACCAGACCGGCAATCATTTGACCGGGCAAACCTATATCGAGGTCGAATCATTTGACCGATGTTCGGACCGGTGCGTGATGTCGACACCAAAAACCGGATGATCGATGCTCGAACCATTGACCGAGCATCGAAGTCGGGACAGAGTCAAGGCCAGATTCGATATGGCGATCGATAGGCCATCCCGAGTTTGACCCCATCTATATGCCCGTTGCGTTCGCTGCCGACCGGTGATCAAAGGTCAGCGACACTGCTCAGAGCTGTTCATGGCACGTGGGGTCCTCACCTAACCTGCAGTACATCCACCAAATCTGCAGAACCTTCACCAAACGTGTATGAGTTCTACCGACTATACAAGGACACTGAAATGATTGAAAGAGACACCACGTGGGCAACCAGGGGGGGTAGATTTTTTCCTATATATATGTGTAGTGATGCATTGGGTAGGAGAGGATTTTTCTCTGGCAAAAAAAGGCAAAAGAAACAAAAGGCAATATATTGACTATCTAGATTCACAATTGTAATATCTTTGATCTCTTATCATATACTTGTTTTCAATCGAATTTGTCACTTACCTATCATTTCCCACGTTCAAAATTCAATTGATTTGTTTCCAATTTTTGGGGCAAACAACTACTACACATGAAAAGTTAATAAGAAAAAACAACATTAATATCTAATAAGATCTACACTTTCACCACCTAATAACAAAATAAAACTATGCAGAAACCATAAGAAAATAATTCACTACAATTCATCTATGGTTGCCTCAATGTCCTACACTTCTCTCGTAACCTACTTCATTTTTCCTACGCATTTTAACCTTCCAAATAGCAAACCTTTCCCTTAATTCCCTCTTCATTAATACATTTTCTCCTTCAACATCCACTGCCAAAATAATTAAAGAAAAGATGAAAATAACCACGTAAATACATGGCCTTCTTCAAGATTGCTACTACTTGTTAAACTAAGAATGTGACAAACTCAAAATTTCAACCCAATTACAGTATTTAAAATTGATCAAAATCAGAAAGTCATAGTAGTCAGATCACATGATCGCTACTGCAACTAACAAGAAAAACAATATTAATATTTAAGATCTGCACCCCTACCACAAAAAACAAAACAAAACTATAAAGAAGCCAGAAGAAAGCAGTTCATAACAGTTGTTCTTCTTGATGGCCAGGTTGAAAAAACTCTCAAATACTTTCATTTCAAAAGCACTCTAAAGAGCAAGAAGCGACCCAAAAGGCCAGTAGTCCATCCCCTAAATGGAGCATCCACCTCGAGCAAAACTCAAGAACAAACCACCAAAATTACCACAAATTATAAAATACGGATTATTAAGATCATTGTCTGGTAGCAGTCTGCAACAAATTATAGTGTGAAGGATACTCAATAAGGTAAAATTACAAGGCAATAAATTTAAGTGAATAGAAATCATAAGGTTGATGAACTTATTAGGCGCCCTTGATTTTAGTAATTGAAATACCCCATAAACGGAACCTTCAACAATTAATTCGGCACGCAGGCCAACAAAGCAAGAACGGTACAGTTAGTTACTCCCCCAAGATGTAATTCACGGACCCAACGAAAGCATCCCAGTGCATAAAACTTTCCGCGTTCACACATGTTCCAGAGAAAGGTCGCACCCAAGGAGTGTAATGTAGATCTATAGGTCACGTACACAATGACACTCTAGTAAACTTCTAATAGTCCGACCCTCAGAGTTTATGTCCTCTCATGCTTATTTCTAGGTTTAGTTAATTACATAAAATGAATGTGATTTACCAAACATCACATGTGAGCTCACAGGAGCATCTGCAGGTGCATAACTCTTCCACAAAATGTGCTTGAAAGGTCAAATATATGGAATATTGAAATTACGGCTATTGCCTTTCAGTTAACAGCATGCACAAGTGGTAATTCTAACTAAAGACATTTCTAGGACGACACCCCAAAGAATTAACGGAAAAGAAGGCGAAAGAAGGTACATATTTCCCTGCAAGATGGGTTAACAATGAAAACATTAGCTATGAATCAATCAATCAAGGCGCTGGCATAGATATATATTGCAACTAAGCTCATAAAGGAAAATACTACCAACACCACCAATAAAGACAAAACACTTGTGTGCAGTTTCGCTTTCAATGCTTCATCTACCGCAGAGAAGTCCTAGTCACTCGGAACACGAGATTTTGCAATTTTGAGAAGTTCATTAGCTGCGACAACAATTGTAGCAGATTGTGAAACAGATTCACAGGAACCAGAGCTATATGAAGATCCTGAGACAAGGATATTTTTCTCTTTAAAAGACCAACTTTTGACAGAGTTGGAAGGTTACAGATCCTTTTCGCTGATGTCACTGACACATGCTATAGTAACGGCACCTGTGAGATTACTTCTAATAACCAATTCACCATAGACACTCTTCATAGTTTCTAAGTTAGGTACACTCATGAGCATCATAGATTAACAGTCTTGTACAATTGTATAAGCGGCTAATTTATATTTTCTTGCAATTTTAAAAAGATAGCTATTCGTTGTTTATGGATTTCTGTTAGCATAACTATCTATTTTTTAAATTGTTTTTCACATGCATTATCCCAAAAAATTCACATAGTCACTTATAATTGTATTGGGTCGGGTATAATCGAGCGCACAAGGAAGGTCGGGCTCATGCTCAATGCAAGACCGAACTACTTCAAAATCGGGACCAGCGTTTCAAGAAGGAACGCCCGAAGTCGGGCACTACTGGGTTCGGAACTGAGGCGACCAAAATAAGGCAATCGACGCCGGTCATGGAAGGTGCATCTCATGACAAAAAGGATCAGTTCCGTATAATGGGAAAACCGGATATCTCATGGGTTCCTGATATCTCGGCGGGAGTCACGGCCTCAACCGTCATAAACGTTAGGCCATTATTTTAGGAATATTCCATCCCATAATTAGAGGGATTTTTATCTTGTAATCAGGCTTTTACCATACGTAGGGCTCTTCCCTTACCTATAAGAGGGGCATTTTATCTTTATTTTAAG
The DNA here is from genome assembly GCA_002018475.1 of Nicotiana obtusifolia. Lineage (NCBI taxonomy): Eukaryota > Viridiplantae > Streptophyta > Magnoliopsida > Solanales > Solanaceae > Nicotiana > Nicotiana obtusifolia. Next base: position 36,276 of record MCJB01050368.1, read on the forward strand.
ACACAACATACACGATTGAAATATTGATTACTATTCCTATCTCTTACCAAAATTGTTTACTTCTTATTGTGTTCCATCCCGTTACCGACAATCTATTCAACTCCAACGGTTTGATCATTTTTTATTTACTTAAGTCAATTATTTGCCATTGTATTTTTCATTATATTGAATTGTTTCACGTATCCTTAATGCCGCGAACAAATTTAATTATTGCTCGAATTTTAGAGCAAACAGTTTGGCGCCCACCGTGGGGCTAAGGACTCTCTATTTTTCAGATTACAACATAATTATGTCGCACTCACTTCCCATCAGCAACGAGCTTAACCACCAAGGCGTAAATGAGGCCCCGATTGACGCCAACTCTCACGTGGCAGTCGACGCCGATCAGACCTCTGGCCCATCGAACAGCGTTCGGGGGAACACCATTCAAAAACTCAACGTAATGGAGGAGACGAAATTAGCCTCAAAGTGATATTTGACATGCTGCAAGCCCAGCAAGCGGCCATAGCTCAATTGCAAAGTCGCGGTCAAATACCAGACGGAGTCGAAGCTATTTTTTCTCGAGGGATAGCTCCACAAAATGAGCCGATCGCAGCACAACCGGATGAAAGCGGTTCGGAAGTAAACTCCGGAATCATGAAAATGCTCGAGGAGCTGACTAAACGGGTCGAGACGGGAGAAAAAAGGATCGAGGCCAACGATAAGAAGGTGGAGATGTACAATTCAAGGGTAGACCAGATTCCGGGGGCACCCCCAGTGCTGAAAGGTTTGGACTCAAAAAAGTTCGTACAAAAACCTTTCCCATCCAACGCTGCTCCAAAGCCGATTCCAAAAAAGTTCCGCTTGCCGGAAATCCCCAAATACAACGGGACTTTGGATCCAAATGAGCATGTGACGGCGTACACTTGCGCTATAAAAGGGAACGATCTCGAAGACGATGAAATCGAGTCCGTCCTTCTGAAGAAATTCAGAGAAACACTGTCCAAGAAAGCAATGACGTGGTATCATAACTTACCACCGAATTCCATCGATTCCTTTGCCATGCTCGCCGATACCTTCGTCAAAGCCCATGCAGGCGCTATCAAGGTCGAGACGAGAAAATTAGATTTGTTCAAAGTTAGACAACGGGACAACGAAATGTTAAGAGAGTTCGTATCGCGCTTTCAGATGGAGCAAATGGACCTGCCACCAATTACAGATGATTGGGCCGTACAGGCCTTCACTCAAGGGCTCAATGCTCGAAGTTGAGCGGCATCTCAGCAACTCAAACAGAGCTTGATTGAATACTCGGCCATCACCTGGGCGGACATTCACAACCGGTATCAGTCAAAGATCAGGGTAGAAGATGATCAGATCGGGGTTCCCTCGGGCTCCTCTTACCCTGTTAGAATTTATGATCGACCTCTAAGGGATAACTATCGAGAACCAAGGTCGAACCGAGATAGACACCGGCCATACCCAGGAGATCGAAGGATTGTTCCGAGGGGGCATAAATCCCCGAGACAGGAAAGCAGGAACGATTTCAACCAAAGGAACCGGAAACCGTTGCCGAAAAACAACTTTGAGAGAAACAGTAACCACCAAGAAGCACCTCGGTTGTCCGAGTACAATTTTAATGTTGATTCGGCAACTCTTGTATCAGCAATCGGCCGCATCAAAGACACCAAATGGCCAAGGCCGTTACAAACAGACCCTGCCAAGAGAGACCCCAACCTCATATGCAAATACCATGGCACTCATGGGCACAGAACGGAAGGTTGTCGGCAGCTGAGAGAGGAAGTAGCCCGGTTGCTCGAAAACGGGCATCTTCAGGAATTTCTAAGCGATCGAGCCAAAAACCATTACGAAAATAGGAACAGACCAGCAAATCAAAGAGCCACGGCACACAATTAACATTATAATCGGGGGAGCGGATGTGCCCCAAGTACCGGTGTTGAAACGCACCAAAATATCTATTACTCGAGAAAAACGTACTCGTGACTACGCAGCAGAAGGGACTTTGTGTTTCAGCGACAAGGATATCGAAGGGCTTACACAACCTCATAATGATGCACTGGTGATATCGATGCTAGTGCATGATACCCGAGTGAAGCGCGTACTTATCGATTCCGGGAGCTCAGCCAACATAGTTCGGTCTTGGGTCGTTAAGCAACTGGGACTGTCAAACCAGATTATCTCCGAGGTCCGGGTCCTCAACGGTTTCAACATGGCTTTTGAAACAACCAAGGGTGAAATAACGCTGATGGTGAATATTGCTGGGACTATCAGGGCAACAAAATTTTGCGTGATCGAGGGCGATATGAGATATAACGCCTTGCTCGGGAGGCCTTGGATACATGATATCAAAGCCGTACCTTCAACCCTACATCAAATGTTGAAGTTTCCGTCGGCCGAGGGGGTCGTCACCGTCTATGGGGAACAGCATGCTGCAAGGGAAATGTTCGCAGTGGAAGAAGCGGCACTGAAACCTACTTTTCCTCCGCAAAAGGCTAAATAGCAATCAGAGAAGCCACCTTCAACAAATGAAGGCGAACAAGATCAGCCCGACGAAGATAGTTACGGGGTACCCCGATCGTTTATTGCTCCGGATGAGTCCGACGCAACCAAGTCGACGGTCGAAGAGCTCGAACAAGTCTCAATCCGCAGCGATGCACCCGTTCGAAAGGTATACCTGGGCTCGGGTTTAAACTCCGAGCTTAGGGCCAAATTACTTACTTTCCTTTCAGCTAATGAAAATTCCTTTGCTTGGTCCCATTTAGACATGACAGGTATACCACCG
>MCJB01050369.1:0-67769 GCA_002018475.1 Nicotiana obtusifolia
GTTGGAGTGAATTTCCATCCACACCTAAGGAGGCAATTTTTAATGAATTTAAGGTATAAAATTTCTTTCAAGCAGTACAATTATTTATATTTATGATATTTCCATATAAGTACTATGATATTTCAATTTAAATACTTAACTTCTCAAATACAGAGCAAGTGTGTGTGGGAACACCGCTATAATGCGGAGGTTTCTGCCAACTTCAATCTCAAGGCACGCAAGCGGTTGTCCCATTGCTTTTCCAAAGCAAGAAGGACGAATAAGAAGCCCAAATGGTTGCAAGATAATTATTGGACTGATCTGCAAAGGCGATGGGCAACCACAGATTTCATAAATAAGTGCGAGCAAGGAAAGAAAGCTCGTGCTTCGGAGACGGGAGGCTCTCTGCACACTGGAGGTGCGGTCAGCCTCAGTTCAATAAAAAGAAAAATGGTACGTAATTGCTTAACTTAATTTTAATTTTTAACGTCTAATTTGTTTATTAACAAAAATTTATGACTTTTCAGGAGAAGAAGTTAGGCCGTCCGGTCAGGCAAGATGAGTTATTTAAGGAAACTCATACTGTCAAGAAGAAAAAAGATTCGGACGAAGAAAGGTGGGTCGAGGACCGAGCCTCGGCTGTACATGTAAGTTTTCAATTTTTATTAAGTACTTTGATTTAGTTTTATATAAGTTTTGAATACTAATTTATTTTTTCTTATAGAGTCGCTTCACAGCTGAGTTGGAAGAGTTTACACGCAGCCAGCCAGCATCTTCATCGGGCGAAACAGTCCAACCGTCAGACGAGGATGCTGAGAGACTATGGACGCAAGAGGCTGGCGGTCCAAAAGGGGGGAGGGTATACGGGCTTCCCGCTAAGCAATTCTACCGCTATAGGTGTGGAATGCACGGAATAGGCAGTTCATCCGGAGGGGAGTCGCTTGATGGGAATACCCTCGCCTCTATGCAGGCCCATGTAGAAAAGCTCACATTCGAGCTAGAAGCTGCAAAGCAAAGAGAGAAGGAGAGAGAAGAAAGAGAGAAGGAGAGAGAAGAACGACAGAAGAAGAGAGAAGAACGACAGAAGAAGAAAGAAAAACGTAGAGATGCTCAGTATGCTGCTCTACGAAACCAGATCAAATCTCTCTTGGCTTCTGGCTCTTTTCCAATTCCCCCGTCACCTGAATCATCGCCGGATGGTGTGGAATGTGATGACACTTCATCCGGCGATGACGATGACGATGTAGACATTAGTAATCGTTAAATTGTAATAACAACTTATATAATGTATAAGTTCATTTGAACTTCAAACCTTATTGTTGTTTAATGTTGTTGTTTAATGTATTGTTTTATTGTTGTTTGTTGTAGTTGTTATTCTTGTTGTTGTTTGTTGTAGTTGTTCTTGTCGTTGTTGTTGTTTGTTGTAGTTGTTCTTGTCGTTGTTGTAGTTGTTCTTGTCGTTGTTGTTGTTTTAATGGCAAAAAATGCTTCTTTTAGGAATTTGGTAAAACTGGCAGGTGGTGTAGCTGCCAAAATAGGCAGTTTCTAGAAAAAATATACCACAAAAAGCGACCAACTTTGGTCGCCTATTGGTCGCTATTTTGCTGGAAAAAAATTGATTCAGCACAATAGCGACCAAAGTTGGTCACTTATGGAAAAATAAATAAAATTAAAATACTACATAAGCGACCAACTTTGGTCGCTAATTTAGTATTTTAATTTTCTGTATTTTTCCAGAAGCGACCAACTTTGGTCGCTAATTTAAAAATAAATAAAATTAAAATACTAAATTAGCGACCAAAGTTGGTCGCTTATGTAGTATTTTAATTTTATTTATTTTTCCATAAGCGACCAACTTTGGTCGCTATTGTGCTGATTTTAATTTTCTGAATTTTTTAGTGGGCGACCAAAGTTGGTCGCTTTTTGGCGACCAACTTTGGTCGCTAACAAAGAGGGACCACCTGAATACTGACCAGACCATTGTGGTCGCTTTTTGGTCGCTTTGGGCTTATAGGGACCAACTTTGGTCGCTTTTTTCGGTCGCTTTTTACCTGATTTTTAGTAGTGATAGTTATTTTCTCTCTAAAAATACAGTGCTATTGGGTATATTTTTATCAGTTGTAGAAAATTCATATTTTATTATGTGATAGAGAGTATATATTTTTTTACTTTTCTACTATTTGAGATCAAATGTAAAAAACTTCATATTTTATAATGCGTTAGAGTATTTTTTTTTTAAAAACTTTTCATCGTCCAGTTTTTTGTAAAAACATAAATTTAATATGTTACATATAAACACTTTATATTTTCCAAATTGTCTTTTTAATTGTGTAAACTGGAAGTAATCATGAGATGGATTATTGTCTTCACCTAAATCATATTCTAGGCATTAATTAACTTAGCCAGTCCTCTCTTTTTGGAGAGATTTCGTTAGTCTATTTTGAAATATTTGCTCTTTAATTTTAGTGTTGTTCCTGTATATATTTCACACTTTTGTTTTGATGTATTTCTGAGTCAAATCTTCACCATGGTTCCTCTCCTCTTTAAATGTTATCAGCTGTATAATAATTCTCTGCCATATTAGTTAAAATTTTCTTGGTTTCACTTATTTTCACTGTAATAACTTGGTTGTTTCATTTATTGAAATTAAATTGTATGAATAAGTTTAATTTTCTGTATACCTTATTTGATGTATTTGTTAGCTGCCATGGCTACCAGTAATTGCAAGGGAAGATGCGTACAAAGAAAGCAAGAGAGAATCTTAGAGAAGAGAGGAACGGCTGGAATGGAAAATGAAATTTGCTATTTCTTCAATGTAGTGTACATTATTTATGTACAGTAAATAATTTTCTAACCACCTAATGACTTGACTTTAACTAATTAACTATCTCTAATATTAACCATATTGTCTTAACTTCCGTTTAACCTCAGCTTGTCACCACTATAACTAAAACTCCCCCTCAAGCTGATACTCTAAACAAGTCACGATCCAAAATTCATTAGTCGTGATTGCACTTAACCCAACTTGTTAGGTCAGCCAATTAACTATTAACACAATTTTAATTTAATAAAGGTGATCAACAAATGATATATTTGGATTCTATACAACATCCCAAGGACTGGTAGTACAAGCCATGAGCTACTAGGACTGGATTTTTGCCAAAACTGATATGAAATAAATACAACTTTTGCTTGAAATGAACATAAATGGAATTCAACTCTAAAATTAGACAGGGAAAAGTGGTAGCTACATCCAGAAGGCATGAACATTTTCCGAGTTAGCTTCCGTCATCCACCGTATCTCCGCTCTAAAATCTCCACGCAAGGTGCAGAAGTATAATATGAGTACAACCAACCCCATGTACTTAATAAGTATCTTGACTAACCTCGGTAAAGTAGTGACGATGCTTTTAGTTAAAAGATACTCACCGATATAACCTGTGCAGTAGACTAGCAATTGAACAATACTAGAACATAACAGAAAGGAGTACAAGAAACAAATATGCGAAGCAGAAAATGATTACTAGAAGAAATCACGATCAATATTCCACAATATCACGACCAATCTTTTCATTAGAGTGATAACCAACAAACAGCAGTAGTAAATCCAAAATTTTTATAGTGTGAGAAATGTACTCAAGATGTCAAATAAAATGGCACGACAACACCCTTCATGCATTTATCTCAGCCGCACCAAATATAAGTATAACAGTACCAACCAGATGAGAGAAATGCCAATAATAGTAATGACAAAGTGGGAAATACATAGATAGCAATAACGAACAACGCAATATATATGGACAATGGTAATAGACTAGGTATAAGACATAACAGTAATGACAACAATTAAGAAAAAAGAATATAAATTTCATTAACTAACATGGTAGAAAGCCTAAATGTAGATATGACAAACAAGAGGGAAAGCATGATCTATATAAGCTAACAAATAGAAGACATGAATAACTAACATGGTAGAGGCTTATGGGAAAGTGCAACAAATGAGAAACAACCTAAATGTAGGTATGAAAAACAAGAAGAAAAGCATGATATCTGTAAGTTAACAGGTAGAAGGCATGGATAATAAAGCAATAATTGAAGTAGAGGACAAAGAAAAACAACAACGACGAGTCACGTAGAAAATATAGGTGCAACAGTAACAACTCAAGATAAAGGCATGAATTTATACACAAGGAAAAGATATCACAACATAATGCACGTCTCTCGTCCTCGCTAGCACGGAAACACCCTTCGTTCCATGAGCATATGATAATATAAATTCACATGATAATGTAAATGAAATGGAGCGGCATCATCCTTCGTGCTTTAACTCTCATCCTCACATGATAATGTAAATGAAAACATGATAACGTTAATGAAATGGCAGGTCATCAACCTTCGTGGTTTTACTCTCATCCTCACATGATAATGTAAATGAAATGGCACGGCATCACTTTTCGTGCTTTTACTCTCATCCTCACATGATAATGTAAATAAAATGGCACGGTATCACCCTCGTGCTTTACACTCTTCCTCACATTATAATGTATATGCAATGGCACAACATCACCCTTCGTGCTTTACACTCTTTCTCACATGATAATTAATATGCAATGGCACGGCATCACCCTTCGTTCTTTACACTCTTCTTCACCAAGAACATGTATATCAATAAAAAGCAAGGTAGGAAGCATGAATAACATCAAGGAGAGTGATTAAGCGAATAATCCAAATGAACATCAATCACAACTTTCAAACCAATAACAATTCAATAAACCTCAAGAACCTTATTGTTCAAATGTTTCAACAAGTCTCAAAAATGATCTTCAACTCAAGTATAGAATTTAATATCTCAAGACTAACGGTAGTAGCAATATATTAGTGATTAAGCATAGTGATAACGAATTTAGCACATCAATAGTTTCACAAAAATCAGTCAAATTTTTATCAAGTTGTAATAAGCTAAATCTTAGTTTCTAACATTTATTTTCATATTCTTAGTAATCCAGAAATCAAGTAAGACATGAAACAAGAAGGTCACATAATTCTACAAGGCCCAATTATTCGTATAATTTACTCCCGATCATGATTAACTTTGACACATGCATATACACTCCTCATCTCATATATGCATCACCCCCCCTCCCCCCGTGTAGCAAACAATATCAATTAGTAGGAAAAATACTCCCCAACAAAGTTAGGCAAAACACTTACCTCAAACACGCCCAATCGATACACCAGAAGCGCTATCCCGCTCATCATCATCCGAATGGCTCAAAACTAGCCAAAGCAGCTCAAAATCATCAAATAATTCCATAGGAACCAAACCCAATCGATAAAGGTCGAATCTTTACACATTTACTCAAAGCAACCAAAAAGTCAAATTCGGGCCCGCACCTCGGAACCCAACAGAACTCACAAAATCCGACAACCCATTCAATTACGAGTTCAACCATACTAATTTCACTCTATTCTGACTTCGAATTGATGTTCAAAACTCAAAAATTCACTTGAGGAAAATTTAGACAAAAATCCCCCAATTACTCTTTTGAAATCATCAATAAAATACCAAAAACGAAGATGGAATCACGGAATATAACCAAACCTAGTATAAAATACTTACCCCAATATATGTGGTGAAAATCGCCTCAAAATCACCCAAATCCGAACTCCATAGCTCAAAATATGATAAAATGTCTGAAACATTCGAAATAGAGTACTTTATAACTCTGCTCCAAAAATACCCTTCGCAAACGTAGGAAGACCATCGCTTTCGCAATGAACAAAATCTCACCGGCATAAAAAGACTCTAGGCGTTCGCGACATAGACTTCGCGAATGCGGCTGCTACTTTGCGAATACGAAGACATTTCCTCTAGCTCCCGGCTCCTCAACCTAACTCTATTAGAACGCGACACTTCATTGGCGAAGGGGGAAAACAATCAGCTTACCTTTCGCGAATACGTTCCATATATCGCGTCTGCGAAGAACAAATTCGCAGCAAACCAAAATACACTGAAGCAATAGGTAACAGTAGGAAACCAGCAATAACAACATGGTCCAAAATGGTGCGAAACTCACCCGAGCCCCTTGGTACCTCGTCCGAACATACCAACTAGTTTCATAACACGACACGAACCTACTCGAGACCTCAAATCACACATAACAATATCAAAACCACGAATTGCACCTCAAATCGAAGTTAATGAATTTTTGAACTTTCAACTTTCAAAATTCGTGCTGAACCCTAACAAATCAACCCGGAATGACCTCAAATTTTGTACACAAGTTCCAAATGACATAACGAGACTATTCCAACTCCTGAAACTAAAATCCGAACCCGATATCATCAAAGTCAACTTCCAGTCAAACTTTTAAACATTCCAAAACTCCAAGATGGCAACTTTCGCCAAATTATGCCAAAACCTTCTAGAAGCACCCAAATGAAAATCCGGACATACTACCAAGTACAAAATCACCATCCGGACCTAAGGGAACCATCAAAACTCTGGCCCAGGATCAAATACACAAAAGTCAAACTTGGTCAACTCTTCCAACTCAAAGCTTCTAACATGAGAATCCATCTTCCGAATCAATCCGAATCACCTGAAAACCAAATCGACGATTCACACAAGTCATATTATATCACATAAAGCTACTCAAGACTTCAAATAGCTGAATGGAATGCAAATGCTCAAAACAATTGGTCGGGTCTTTACATCCTCCCCCACTTAAACATATGTTCGTCCTCGTACGTGCCAAGAGTCGTTCCAAGGCCATTAAATCATAGTGTAACCTTACCATGCACATACCCAGGGGTGATTCCACGTCACCCCGATCCATATAAGTCTGCCAACTCAACATAACTGAAAATCCTTACTTCAACCTTAGTGTATTAACCTTAGAACCAAATTTCCAACATTCGGAATTCATTACAAGACCTGAATCTCGCATCTACACACTGTATAGGTTTGAACAAGCTGCATCAAGCCATAACCATAACCTAAGATGTAATAACATGATATACCACATCAGTCATATACTCACAGTAATAACTGCTAGCCACCATAACTGCCCAAAAAGAAATCCAGTACTGGTAGTAAATCTTATATAAAATAAAACCTCGTTCAAAACCTTCGTACGCTGCTAATGATGAAAGAAACATGCAGAATCACTTAACCACTCATCTGATCAATAAGCCAAGAAGCTTACTCGTCTGGCCAGGGCCATTGCCCAAATCCTTAGCGGAAATATGGTATCATTCTTCCAAACATTCATTATCCCAACACGATAGTGCAAATCTCAGGTCTAGAAACCTCATCTCAGCCAATACAAGCAGCCCAACAGACAAGTCTCACCAAAAACCATATGGAGCCCCACACAACGCGGTTCCGTACACCAAACAAGTAATAACTCAGACATGGAAGATAATAGTAAGAAAGTTAAATAAGAAGGCTACTAAGCAAGTTAAGTAGATGGGGTAATATTATCATCTTCCTATGAGCTATTTTCAACAAAGTAAAAGTAGAACACACGAAATAAACATAAGGAGTTACATCTCATCACAATACTGTTGTGGTTCGCAACCCGATCTAATCATATCAATCCACATAGGGGTACCCATCGAGCCATAATGCTCGGGCTCACTGATCACATATGCATCAACTTCAAGCACGATAGAGTGCATAAATATAACTGTGGGAAGATGATTAGGCACAAACAATACTGAAAATACAAGCACAACTGTGGTGCAATAAGCAAGCCGTCATCACGAGGGCCATCTCGCCCATAACGCCATAAGGCCACAACGGAATTACAACATATGTGCGGATAATCATGTAACCCTCACAACCCATCATAGCATAAGAGAGAAACACATAACATAGACCGAGGTGTGAATAACATCCATTTCGCCCGATGATATACATGTGGTAACAGTTGCGCACGAGCAAGCAAATCCGATCCGATACAAAATACACAATCTCATTAGGTTCACAAATAATCCCCAAATCAAATTCCGATCATTCCCAAATAGGTAAATAACCTTCTAAAAGTCCATATCAACATTTCTATAACACATACCATCAATTATCCAATCCTCAATATTTCTTCACAATTCGCATTCAAGGAATAGTCTGCCTACGAGAACATCCAGTTTCTGAACCTCATGAATACCAGAATCTCCATATCTGATCTCGACACCGCTACTCAAATGGCTGATACATCACTTGTACTCCATCATCTTACAAAAAAATACCCCAAAAGTCAAAACACAATGCACCTGTCATCATGCGCACTCTCCTCCAGCGATATCAAATAGTGCCAGCGTTCTCCTAAACACCTGAAATCGTCCATGCCATCAAGAACACATCCTTCCGTTCAAAACTAAACCGCAACCTTGAACTCTCAACTTTCAACCCCACACGGCGCACCACCACTAACATGCTAACTCTTAAAAATATGAAAATCTCACAATCAATTTTGAACCACCAGCAAGTTGAACATCTCATTAATCGAGAACCTGTTGTTGAACTCAATCCAGGAGAACAATACCACATGAAATATATCTTCTGTACCTATAGAAAACATCAACTCCGGACCATGGCCATAACCATAGTGAATTCTTCGTAACTCATTAACACATAATCGAGCATCAGAACTATCACGACCCAAAATTCTAACTTATCGTGATGACGCCTATCGTGGTACGAGGCAAGCTGACATTTCAAAAATATTTCCAACACTTCTAATAGAAAATGAATTAAAGCAGCTTTAACAATAAAAGTTCTCATAAACAAGGATAGAAACCCAAAACACAACGCTTAAGTTCCCAAATATCGGGGTGTCATAGAGTACATGAGCATCTATACATCACAAGTCTGGAAAACACTGTCTATAATAGTTTGAACTAAATACAATAGCGGAAAGATATGGAAGGAGAGACAAAGTCTGCGAAATGCCGGCAGCTACCTCAAAATCTCCGGAAGATCAAATGTGTGCTAAAATCAACACCCACCGTGACCGAAAACTCCTGGATCTGCACACAAAGTGCAAGGTGCAGCGTGAGTACAACCAACTTAGTAAGTAACAAGACTAAATAAAGAACTGAAGGTAGTGGCAAGCTTCACAGTCAAAGTTCAATTACAGTGATTTCAAACATAGGAAAGTAGGCATGCTTTTAAGTTCGACAATTAAGGCCAAAAGAGTTAATTCATGTCAAGTTCAACTGAAACAGAAGATAATATCTCTCAGAAATTTCAAGACAGTGATATATGACAACTGAAGTGCAATAATAATGAAGTCAATCATCATCTCAGAGCAATAGTCACTTAGTCCTCCCATTCACTCCAACCTAACAATCACTCTTTCCTCATAGTCACTCATTCCTCTTAATCACTCAGCACTCAGCACTCGCACTCAGTAGGTACCTGCGCTCACTGGGGGTGTGCACAGACTCCGAAGGGGCTCCTTTAGCCCAAGCGCTATAACAAGCCAATCATGGCATATATCAGGGAAACATGCTGCGACGTGCAGCCCGATCCCATAAATATCCTCATAATCAGGCCCTTAGCCTCACTCAGTCATCAACCTTTCCAGTCTCTCGGGCTCTCAGAAATCACAAGAAGCAGCCCAAAAAGCAATGATATAATGCATCAATAATGAACAATAGACTTGAGATGTAATATATGAGTAAAACTGTGACTGAGTACAAAACAACAATTTAGCAAATAATTCAACATGTACACGACCTCTATGGGTCCCTACAGTGCCAACGCATAGTCTAAACATGATTTCTAACATGATTTGTGATTCAATGTCTCTAATTTATGGAGAATGTACAGATAACAACGAGTTATTCAACTACATAGTTCCATGGAATTTGATCAAGTCACAATTCCTACTGTGCATGCCCACACGCCCATCATCTACCATGTGTGTCACCTCAAAACCAAATACATGACACGTAATATGGGGTTTCGTATCCTCAAAACCAAATTTAGAACTCTTACTTACCTCAATCCGGGAAAATCTCTACTCCAACACACCCTTGCCTCGCAAAACGGCCTCTGAATGCCTCGAATCTAGCCATAAACAATTTGATATAATCAATACGGGCTAAAGGAATCAACTCCATAAGAAAATACTAATTTATCAATCAAAAGTCAAAAATCGACTCAAACGAGTCTAACCATACCAAATTTATCAAAATCCGACACCAAATCGTCACCTAAATCCCCAAATCAAACTCTCCAAATCCCTAGCTTCAAACTCCCAATTTACACCTTAAATACACACCAAATAGGTGGGAAAATCAAAGGGGAAGCAAGATTATTGATAAAAAATGAGCACAAGGGACTTACCTCAAGAATCCCCTCGAAAACCCTCTCAAGAATCGCCCAAACCCATGCTTGAAATGTTTGAAATGAAGCCAAAATCGCGAACCCTTGTTTTAATAATTTGCCCAGTACTTCCGCTTCTGTAGGAACTTAACCTCTTCTGTGGCGTCGCAGAAGCGACATCACACATTCATCTGCGACTCATCCCACTCCTGTGGTCCCACTCTCTGCTTCTGCGAGATTTAAAGCCGCCTCTGTGGACCATGCCCATCTTCCTAGTTCCACTTCTGCGATCCTCCTGCCGTATCTACGGTCACGCAGATGCGGAACTCCCTATCGCACCTGCGCGCCTTCTGCTTCTGCGCACCTCTCACCGCACTTGCGGCCACGCAGGTGCGGAAAACTCCTCACACCTGCGACCACCTGCACACTCCCCTCCAAACTCGTACCTGCGAAAGCCAGCTCGCACCTGTGAGTTCGCACTTGCGATCAAAGCTCCGCAGGTGCGGTTACACCAGCAGAGGTCCAACTTTAGCAATCACTCAACTTCAACTTTTGATCTGTTAATCATCCAGAATCAACCCGAGGTCCCCGGGACCTCTTCCAAACATACCAACAAGTCCTAAAACCTCGTACGAACTTGGTCGAGCTCTCAAATCACATCAAACAACTTCAAAAACACTAATCGCACTCGAATTCAAGCCTATTGAAACTAAGGAAATTCAACTTCTATAAACGACACTGAAACCTATTAAATCACGTCTGATTGACCCCAAATTTTGCACACAAGTCACATTTGACATTACAGACCTACTCCAACTTCCGGAATCAAAATCCGACCCCGATATCAAAAAGTTCACTCCGGTCAAACTTTCCAAAAATTCAACTTTTGCCATTTCAAGCCTAATTTCACTACGGACATCCAAATCACAATCCGGACACGCTCCTAAGTCCAAAATCACCCAACGGAGCTCACAGAACCATCAAAACTCCATCCCGGAGTCGTTTACTCAAAGATCAACATCCGGTCTATCATTTCAACTTAAGCTTTCAACCATGAGATTAAGTGTCTCATTTCATTCTTAAATTTCTCCGAACCCAAACCGACTACCCCGGCAAGTCATATAACAACTATAAAGTACAAAATGAGCAGTAAATGGGAGAACGGGGCTACAACTCTCAAAACGACCGGTCAGGTCGTTACATCCTCCCCCTCTTAAACAAATGTTCATCCTCGAACGGGTCTAGAAACATACCTGGAGTCTCAAATAGGTGTGGATATCTGCTCCGCACCTCCTTAGCTGGCTGACCTCTCCACTACGCCTTCACTGAAGCTATGTCCTTTGACTTCAACTTCCGAACCTACCGATTCAAAAAAGCGACCAGCTCCACATCATAAGTCAAATCACTATCCAACCGAATTGTGCTGAAATCCAAAACATGAAACGGATCACCGACATACTTATGGAGCATAGAAACATAAAACACTGGATGCACACTCGACAAACTAGATGGGAAGGCAAGCTCTTAAGCCACCTCCCCAATCCTCTGAAGTACCTCAAACGACCAAATATACCGAGGGCTCAACTTGCCCTTCTTCCCAAACCTCATAACACTCTTCATAGGTGAAACCTTGAGCAAAACCTTCTCCCCAACCATGTAAGCAACATCACGGACCTTCCTATCGGCATAAATCTTTTGTTTGGACTCCCCCGTGCGGAGCCGCTCCTGAATCAATTTAACCTTGTCCAAAGCATTTTGAACCAAGTCAGTACCCAATAGCCTAGCCTCACCCGACTCAAACCAAACCACCAGAGGATCTATACCGTCTCCCGTACAAAGCCTCATACGGAGCCATCTGAATGCTCGACTGGTAACTGTTGTTGTAGGCAAACTCTACGAGCAGCAGAAACTTATCCCATGAACCCCCGAAATCAATGACATAAGAACGTAGCATGTACTCCAATATCTGAATAGTGCGCTCAGACTGCCCATCCATCTGAGGGTGAAATTCTGTGCTCAACTCAACCTGGGTGCCCAACTTTATCTGTACTGCCCTCCAAAACTGCGATGTAAACTCGTGCCCCGATATGAAATGATGGACACTGGCACCACCGTGAAGGCAAACAATCTCATGGAAGTAAATCTTAGCCAACTGCTCTGAAGAATAAGTAGTCCCAACTGGAATGAAGTGCACGAACTTGGTCAGGTGATCCATAATCACCCAAATAACATCGAACTTCCTCGAAGTTCATGGGAGACCAACTACAAAATCCATGGTTATCCACTCCTATTTCCATTTTGGAATCTCTAACCTCTAAAGCAATCCCCCCGGTCTCTGATGCTCATACTTCACCTGCTGATAGTTGAGGCACCGAGCTATAAACCCCATTATATCCTTCTTCATTATTCTCCACCAATAATGCTGCCTCAAGTCCTGATACATCTTCGTGGAACCCAGATGAATGGAATACCGCGAACTGTGGGCCATTTCAAGAATCAACTCACGTAGCCCATCTAATTACGCACACAAGTCCGACCCTGCATCCTCAATACCCCATGATCCCCAATAGTAACATCTCTGGCATCACCGTGTAGAACCGTGTCCTTAAGGACAAACTAATGGGGATCATCATACTGGTGCTCTCTGATGCGATTATAAAAGGAAGACCGAGAAACTACACAAGCTAGAACCCGACTGGGCTCCGAAATATCTAATCTCACGAACTAGTTGGTCAAGGATTGAACATCAACTGCAAGAGGTCTCTCACCAACAGGAATGAATGCAAGGCTACCCATACTCTCCGCCTTTCTACTCAAGGCATCGGCCACTACATTGGCGTTCTTGAGATGATACAGAATAGTGATATCATAGTCCTTTAGTAGCTCCAACTATCTCCGCTGCCTCAAATTTAGATCCTTCTATTTGAACTAGTGTTGGAGACTCTGATGATCTGTAAACACCTCACAAGACACACGTAGAGGTAATGCATCCAAATCTTCAAGCATGAATAGTGGCAACTAACTCCAAATCATGGACAGGGTATCTCTTTTCATGGGGTTCAACTGACGTGAAGCATAAGCAATCACTCTACCCTCCTGCATCAAAACACATCCAATATCGAGCCGAGAAGCATCACAATACACTATATAAAGCCTGAAGTTGAAGGTAAAACTAGAACTGGAGCTGTGGCCAAGGCAGTCTTGAGCTTCTGAAAGCTCTCCTCACACTCATCCGAGCACCTAAAAATAGCAGACTTCTGGGTCAATTTGGTCAATGGCGATGAAATAGACGAGAAATCCTCCACAAAGCGATGATAATAATCGGCCAAGTCTAGAAAGCCCTGAATCTCCGTAGTTGAGAACGGTCTGGGCCAATTCTGAACCGCCTCTATCTTTTTTGGATTCACCTGAATCCCCTCAATGGACACCACGTGCCCCAAGAATGCCACTAAACTAAGCCAAAACTCACATTTGGAGAACTTAGCATAAAGCTTCTCCTCCCTCAACCGCTGCAACACAATTCTCAAATGCTGGGCATGCTCCTCCTAGCTACGAGAGTACACCAGGATGTCATCAATGAACACTATGACAAACGAGTCAAGATAAGGGTGAAATACACTATTCATCAGATGCATGAATGCTGCTGGGGCATTAGTCAGCCCAAAAGACATCACGAGGAACTCATAATGACCATAACGGGTCCTGAATGCCGTCTTTAGAATATCCGAGTCCCGAATCTTCAATTGGTGATACCTAGACCTCAAGTCCATCTTAGAGAACACCCTCGCGCCGTGAAGTTGGTCAAATAGATCATCAACGCACGACAATGGATACTTGTTCTTGATTGTAACTTTGTTCAACTACCTGTAATCAATGCACATCCGCATAGTACCATCCTTTTTCTTCACAAACAGAACCGGTACACCCCAAGGCGACACTCTAGGCCTAATAAACCCCTTATCAAGAAGTTCCTGAAGCTGCTCCTTCAATTCCTTCAACTCAGCCGGTGCCATACGATACGGTGGAGTAGAATTGGGATGAGTGCCCAGCACCAAGTAAATACCAAAGTCAATATCCCTATCCGGCGGCATGCTCGGTAGGTCTGCAGGAAACACATCTGGAAAATCTCGCACCACCGGAACAGAATTAATTGTAGGAGTATCAGTACCAACATCCCCCACAAAGGCCAAAATATATAAACAACTCTTCTCAACCATCCGCTGGGCCTTCAAATATGAAATCACCCTGCTGGGAATATAGTCTAAAGAACCCCTCCACTCAATCCTTGGCAACCCTGGCATCGCTAATGTCATGGTCTTAGCGTGACAATCCAGAACCGCATGACATGGAGACAACCAATCGATACCCAAGATCACGTCGAAGTCCACCAAACTAAGCAATAAGAGATCAACTCTAGTCCCCTATCCCCTAATAGTCATTACACACGATCGATATACACAGTCCACAACAATAGTATCACCCACTGGCGTAGATACATGAACAGATGAAACTAAGGACTCATGGGGCATATCCAGATAATGAGAAAAATACGAGGATACATATGAATAAGTGGAACGAGGGTCAAATAATACAAAGGCATCCCTATGGCATACTGAGATAATAATTGTGATCACTGCATCGGAAGCAACAAGATATGGCCTGGCAGGGATGCATAGAATCGAGCCTGGCCTCCACCTGATTGGCCTCCCCCTCTTGGGCGACCCCTAGCTGACTGAGCCCCACCCGAGATGGCTAGGCGGGTGGTGAAGTAACTGGTGCTAAAGTCGTAGCCTGACTCCTCTGCTGCACTGGATCTCCCAAGCGACGAGGACACTGCCTCCACATATGCCCAAATTCCCCGCACTCAAAGCAACTCCCTAGTGCTGGGGGTGGTGGGGACTGAATCGGGCCTAGAGAACCAGAATAACCGCTAAAAGCACCCGGTGTAGGTGAACCTTGAACTGAAGGAGCACGGGACGAACTTTGGGCTTGAATGGCACTGAGATATGACTGACCCTGATGAGTATTGTATGAACCATGGCTGGATGATGCACCACGGTGAACTGGACGAGCCGTTTGAGCATTCTTGTAAGGACGACCCCTGCCGTAGTAGAACTGACCTCCGGAAGGAACATCGCTTAAACCCCTCGATCCACAAGGCCTCTTAGCCTTCCTCTGTCTACGCTCCTGGCTGCAGACCATCTCTATTTTCCGAGCAATGTCAACCACCTCGTCAAAAGTAGCACCACACACCTTCTCCCGATTTATAAGCAACGAAAGCTAATATGCGAGGCCATCAACAAACCTCCTAATCCTCTCCCTATTAGTGGGAACCAAGCAAACTGCGTGATGAGCCAACTCAGAAAACCTCATCTCATACTGCGTCACAAACATGCCCTCCTGTCGTACTTGCTCAAACTGTCTACGCAACTCCTCCGTGTGAGACTACGGCACGAACTTTTCCAAGAAGAGAACGAAGAAATCCTGCCATGTAAGTGGTGCTGCACCGACCACCCGTCGCCTCTTATAAGCCTCCCACAATCTGAAGGCAGCCCTAGTAAACTGAAAAGTAGTGAACGAGACCCCACTAGTCTCCAAAATACCAGCCGTGCGAAGAATCTGCTGGCACTTATCTAAGAAATCCTAGGCATCCTATGACTCAGCACCACTAAATGATGGAGGCTGAAGCCGCCTAAATCTCTCAAGTCTCCTATGCTCATCATCAGTCATAACAGGGACTACCGGGCTCTGAGTAGCTGCAACTAGCTGTGCTGGTAGTACCCTCGGTGTTTGAAGTCCCTGCATCACTTGCTTTGGAGTACGGGTAGCTGGGGTATGAGTACCTTCCTAAGCCTGAGAAGTGGCTGGCACGGCCCGAGCCGAAACCACCTGAGCAAGTCCAGTGCAAATAGTCAATATCTGGGCTAAAGCCTCCTAAAGGTCTAGAATCACAATGGGCGCAGCTGGTGCCTGAGCTGGCCCCACTGGCTCAACTACCTCTGGAACCTACTCCTGAGCTGGAGCAACTGGCAGATCTATAGGTGCTGCTCTAGCTGCTGTACGTGCTGCACCTCTGCCCCTATTGCGGCCCCTACCGCGACCTCGGCCTCTCGTGGCCCTAGCTGGTGGTACTAGTGGCTGTCCGTCCTGTCCGGTAGTACGTGTCCGCACCATATGTGAGAGAATAGAATATAGTAGTTTATTTACTGGAATCAACAAATCCGCATGACAAGAATACAAGAATATGAAGTTTCTTAAGGGTTTAATAGCCTCTCGAAGATAAGCACAGACGTCTCCGTACTGTTTCGCAAGACTCCACTAAACCTGCTCATGACTCGTGAGACCTATGTAACCTAGGCTCTGATACCAACTTATCACGATCCAAAATCATAACCTGTCGTGATGGCACCTATCGTGGTACTAGGCAAGCTGACATTTCAAAATTATTTCCAGCAAATCTAACAGCAAACGAATTAATGCAGCTTTAACAATATAAGTTCTCATAAACAAGGATAGAGACCTAAAACACAACGCAGAAGTTCCCAACTATCGGGGTGTCACAGAGTACATAAGCATCTATACATCACAAGTCTGGAAAACATTGTCTATAATAATTTGAACTAAGTACAATAAGCGAAAAGATAGGGAAGGAGAGACAAGGTCTGCAAAATGCCGGTAGCTACCTCGAAATCTCAAGAAGATTAATTGTGCGCTAAAATCAACACCCACCGTGAGCGGAAACACCTGGATCTGCACACAAAGAGTAGGGTGTAGCCTGAGTACAACTAACTCAGTAAGTAACAAGACTAAATAAAGAACTGAAGGTAGTGACGAGCTTCACAGTCAAAGTTCAATTACAGTGATTTCAAGCATAGGAAAGTAGGCATGCTTTCAAGTTAGACAATTAAGGCCAAAAGAGTTAATTCATGTCAATTTCAACTGAAACAGAAGATAATATCTCTAAGAAATTTCAAGACAGTGATATATGACAACTGAAGTGCAACAATAATGAAGTCAATGCATCATCTCAGAGCAATAGTCACTTGGTCCTCCCATTCACTCCAACCTAATAATCACTCTTTCCTCATAGTCACTCATTCCTCTCAATCACTCAGCACTCAGCACTCGGCACTCGCACTCAGTAGGTACCTGCGCTAACTGGGGGTGTGTACAGACTCCGGAGGGGCTCCTTTAGCCCAAGCGCTATAATAAGCCAATCATGGCATATATCAGGGAAACATGCTGCGACGTGAGGCCCGATCCCATAAATATCCTCACAATCAAGCCCTCGGCCTCACTCAGTCATCAACCTCTCCAGTTTCTCGGGCTCTCAAAAATCACGATAAGAAGCCCAAACAGCAATGATATAATGCATCAATAATGAATAATAGAGACTGAGATGTAATATACGAGTAAAACTGTGACTGAGTACAAAACAATAATTTAGCAGATAATTCAACATGTATATGACTTCTGTGGGTCCCTACAGTGCCAACTTATAGTCTAAACATGATTTCTAACATGATTTATGATTCAATGTCTCTAATATGTGGAGAATGTACATATAACAACAGGTTATTCAACTACACAGTTCCATGGAATTTGACCAATTCACAATTCCTACGGTGCACGCCCACACGCCCGTCACCTAGCATGTGCGTCACCTCAAAACAAATACATGACACGTAATGCGGGGTTTCGTACCCTCAGAACCAAATTTAGAACTGTTACTTACCTCAATCCGGGCAAATCTCTAGTCCAACACACCGTTGCCTCGCGAAACGGCCTCTAAATGCCTCGAATCTAGCCATAAACAATTCAATATAATCAATACGGGCTAAAGGACTTAACTCCATAAGAAAATGCTAAGTAATTAATCGAAAGTTAAAAATCGACTCAAAGGACGGCTCCAGGGCCCACGTCTCGAAATTCGATAAAAGTCACAAAACCTGAAAGTCCATTCAACCACGAGTCTAACCATACCAAATTTATCAAAATCCGATACCAAATCGTCACCCAAATCCCCAAATCAAACTGTCCAAATCTCTAGCCTCAAACTCCCATTTTACACCTTAAATACACACCAACTAGGTGGGAAAATTAACAGGGAAGCAAGATTATTGATTAAAGATGAGCACAAGGGACTTACCTCAAGAATCCCCACGAAAACCCTCTCAAGAATTGCCCAAACTCATGCTTGAAATGTTTGAAATGAAGCCAAAATTGCGAACCCTTGTTTTAATAATCTGCCCCCGCACTTCCACTTCTGCGGCATCGTAGAAGCAACATCACACACACATCTGCGGCTCATTCTACTCCTGCGGTCCCTCACGTTGCTTTTGCGGACTCGCTTCTGCAAGAATCCAAGCCGCCTCTGCGGACCTAGACCATCTGCCCAGTTCCGCTTCAACGGTCTCCCTGCTGCATCTGCGGTCACGGAAATGCGGAACTCCCTATGGCACCTGCGTGCCTTCCGCTTCTGCGCACCTCTCACCGCACCTGCGGCCACGCAAGTGCGGAAAAATCCTTGCACCTGCGACCACTTGCAGACTCCTCCCCAAACTCGCACCTGCGTAATCCAGCCCGCACCTGCGATCAAAGCTCAGTAGGCGCGGTTACACCAGTAGAGGTCCAACTTCAACAATTACTCAACTTCAACTTTTTATCCGTTAACCATCCAGAATCAACCTGAGAACCCCGAGACCTCAGCCAATTATACCAACAAGTCCTAAAACCTCGTGCGAACTTGGTCGAGCCCTCAAATCATATCAAACAACTTCAAAAACACGAATCGCACCCCAATTCAAGCCTATTGAAACTAAGAAAATTAAACTTCTACAAACGACGCCAAACCCTATCAAATCACTTCCGTTTGACCCAAAATTTTTCACACAAGTCACATTTTACATTACGGACCTACTCCAACTTCCGGAATCGGAATCCGACCTCGATATCAAAAAGTCCACGCCTGGTCAAAATTTCCAAAATTTCAACTTTCGCCATTTCAAGCCTAATTCCACTACGGGCCTCCAAATCACAATCCGGACACGCTTCTAAGTCCAAAATCACCGAGATAACGGAACCATCAAACTCCATTTCGGAGTCGTTTGCTCAAAGATCAACATCCGGTCAATCATTTCTAATTAAGCTTTCAACCATGAGACTAAGTGTCTCATTTCATTCTGAAATTTCTCTGAACCCGAACCGACTACCCCGGCAAGTCATATAACAGTTATAAAGTACAAAATGAGCAGTAAATGGGGTAACTAGGCTACAACTCTCAAAATGACCGGTCGGGTCGTTACAAGAACTGATCTCCACTAACTCAACCGAGTCACACAGACTACCAACCCGAAAGTAACTCAATTCGATATGCTCACTCTCAAGGAACCTTCTGCGAATCCAAAGCCATTTCTTGCATCTCTCCAATATTGCCATGTAGAATCATTCTTGACATAGAAATACCATAGATCCAATTACCATTTACTATCGATCTCAAGCCCTATTCATTCACGAATTTAGAAGTCCTTAAATGCCACATATGATCTGGGACTCATTAGAAACTTCTCGATAACCATTCACCTTACTCTGATCTTCAATACACAGCTAATACGCACCGAGCAACTCGCGGTTCACCCGCACATCACTATTCAAAGAAATAACCGAGCAACCCCTTAGCCGGAAAACTGACACAATGTATGATCTTACAATTTGATCGTCAATAGCAGACTCCCCCACTTAGCTCGAAGACATAAAACACATTATCGGTAATCCAAAGTGTCATATCTTCATGGTTGCCCCGATCCCGCACGGCGATTTAGCTAAATACTTCAAAAACTCATGCAATACTAGTCATAGAACACTCCGAAGAATTTGCCTAGCACTTACCCATCATTGCAATAGTCAAGCAAACTTCCCCAAATGCTCTGAAATGATAATATATGCATTCCACCAAATGAAAACCTCATACAAAATGCACGATCCAAACTCATCACGCAGGAGATAAGCCACCGGCTATACTCAAGTCAACCTTACCATGAAACCACCATAATCACAAAAACTAGGCCACCAACCAGTCTTCCCAAGTCCGTGCTTACCAACCAGATATTAGAACCCACCTTATACAATAAATGAATGACTGAAAGTTCTAACACTGCATCCGCTCCCAAGACCAGACAGCACATCGCGATTATAATCAAGCATCCATAGCCCTTCGTAACCCATCTGCGGCATCACAAACCGGCGGCACATAGAGAATACCAAATGCATCATCGCATATGAATAGGAAGAATCAAAATCGTAGGGTTTAAGCTGAAAGAAGGCCGCACGATATGGAAAGAAAGAAGGGAAGTTTTTCCTAAATGTCCTGTAGCCTCTCGAATATAGGTATGGACGTCATCATACTGATCCACAAGACTCTATCAGACACTTGCTCATGACTCGTAGAACCTACTAACCTAGTGCTCAGATTCCAACTTGTCACGACCCAAAACCTACTAGTCGTGATGGCACCTAACTCAACCCATTAGGTCAGCATATTAACAGTTAACACAATTCTAATTAAATAAAGGTGATCAACAAATGATATATCTGGATTCCATACAATATCCTAAGGACTGGTAGTACAAGTCATGAGCTACTAGGACCAGATTTTTGCCAAAAACTGATATGAAATAAATACAACTTCTGCTTGAAATGTTCAAAAGCAAAATTTAATTCTAAAACAACCCAGGGACGATTGGTAGCTACATCCGGAAGGCACGAACATTTTCAGAGTCGGCTTCCATTACCCACCGCATCTCTGCTCCAAGATCTGCACGCAAGGTGCAAAAGTATAGTATGAGTACAACCGACCCCATGTACTTAACAAGTATCTTGGCTAACCTCAGTTAAGTAGTGACGAGGCTTTTAGTTAAAAGATACTCATCGATATAACCTGTGTAGTAGACCAGCAATAGAATAATACTAGAACATAACAAAAAGGATTACAAAAAACAAATATGCGAAGCAGAAAGTGATTACTAGAAGAAATCATGATCAATATTCCACAATATCATGGCCAATCCTTATATTAGAGCAATAACCAACAAACCACGGTAGTAAATTCATAACTTTCATATTGTGAGAAATGTACTCAAGATATCAAATCAAATGACACGGCAACACCCTTCGTGCATTTATCTCAGCCTCACCAAATTTACGTAAACAATACCAACAAGGTGAAAGAAATGCCAATAACAGTAATGGCAAAGTGGAAAATACACAGATAACAATAACGAACAAGGCAATACATATGGACAATGGTAACAGACTAGGTAGAAGGCATAGAAGTAATGACAACAATTAAGAAAGAAGAACATAAATTTCACTTACTAACATGGTAGAAGGCCTAGATGTAGATATAACCAACAAGAGGGAAAGCATGATCTTTATGAGCTAACAAATAGAAGGCATGAATAACTAACATGGTAGAAGGCTTATGCGAAAGTGCAACAAATAAGAAATAGCCTAGATATAGGTATGGCAAACAAGAAAGAAATCATGACATTTGCAAGTTAAACAAGTAGAAGGTATGGATAATACATCAACAATTGAAGCAGAGGACAAAGACAAAACAACAATGACAAGTCACGTAGAATACGTAGGTGCAACAGTAATATCTAAAGATAAAGGAATGAATGTATACACAAGGAAAATATATCACAACATAATGCATGTCTTTCGTCCTTGCCTGCATCGAAAACACCCTTCATGCCATGAATACATGATAATATATAACATGATAATGTAAATGAAATGGCACGGCAATCACCCTTCGTGCTTTTGCTCTCATCCTCACATGATAATGTAAATGAAAACATGATAATATAAATAAAATGGCACGGCATCACCCTTCGTGCTTTACACTCTTCCTCACATGATAATGTATATGCAATGGCACGACATCACCCTTCGAGCTTTACACTCTTCCTCACAAGATAATGTGTATGCAATGACACAGCATCACCTTTGTGCTTTACACTCCTCCTCACGTGATAATATATATGCAATGGCATGACATCACTCTTCTTCCTTTACACTCTTCTTCACATGATAATGTATATGCAATGGCACGACATCACCTTTCTGCTTTACACTCTTCCTCACCAAGCAAATTTATATCAATAACAAACAAGGTAGGAAGCATGGATAACATCGAGGAGAGTTCCATATGAACATCAATCACAGCTTTCAAGCCAATAACGATTCAATAAATTTCAAGAACCTCATTTTTCAAGTGTTTTCAACAAGTCTCAAAAATGATCTTCAACTCAAGTATAGAATCCAATATCTCAAGAATAACGGCCGTAGCGATGTATCAGTGATTAAGCATTGTGATAACCAAATTTAGCACATCAATAATTTCACAAAAATCCGTCAAATTTTAATCAAGTTATAATAAGCTAAATCTTAGTTTCTACCATTTAATTTCATATTCTTAGTAATCTAGAAGTCAAGTAAGACATGAAATAAGAAGGTCATATAATTCTACAAGGCCCAATTACTCGTATAATTTACCCCCGAGCATGATTAATCCTGGCACATGTATATGTGCTCGTCACCTCATATATGCATCACCCCCACTTGTAGCAAACAATATCACTTAGTAGGAAAAATTCTCCCAATAAAGTTAGGCAAGACACTTACCTCAAACAAGTCTAATCGATACACTAGAAGTGTCATCCCACTCAAATCATCCTCCGAACGGCTCGAAACTAGCGAAAAGCAACTCAAAATCTTCAAATAATTCCATATGAGGCAAACCCAATCGATAAAGGTCGAATCTTTACACATTTACTCAAAGTCAACCAAAAAATCAAACCCGAGCCCGCATCTCGGAACACGACAAAACTAACAAAATCGGACAACCCATTTAATTACGAGTCCAACCATAGTAATTTCACTCAACTCCGACTCCGAATCGATATTCAAAACTCAAAAATTCACTTTAGGAAAGCTTAGACAAAAAACCCTAATTTCTCTTTTTAAATCATCAATCAAATGCATAACGAAGATGGAATCACGACATATAATCAAAATCGAGTAGAAAACACTTACCCCAATCCATGTGGTGAAAATCGCCTTCAAAATTGCCCAAATTCGAGCTCCATAGCTCAAAATATGAAAAAAGTGTCTGAAACCTTCGAAATAGAGTACTTTATAACACTGCTCCAACAATATCGTTTGCGAACGCAGGAAGACCATTGCGTTCGCGATGAACAAAATCTCACCGGCAAAAAAAGACTACCCATTCGCGGCATAGACCTCGTGAATGTGATGCACAGTAGATCTTGATCTTCGCGAACACGGCTACTACTTCGCGAACGCGAAGACATTTCCTCCAGCTCCCAACTCCTTAATCGACTCTAGGCGAACGCGACACATCATTGCGAACGTGAATCACAATCAACTTACCTTTTGCGACGCGTTCCATATATCACGTTCGTGAAGAACATATTCGCAGCAGACCAAAATACACTTCGCGTTTGCGACTGGACATTCGTGATCGCGAAGTACACTAGAAGCAGCAGGTAACAACATAAACCACCAATAACAACATGGCCTAAAATGGTCGGAAACTCACCCGAGCCCCTCGGGACCCCTTCCAGACATACTCTCCAGTCTCATAACACGGTACAGACCTACTCGATGCCTCAAATCACACATAACAACATTAAAACCACGAATTGCACCTCAAATCGAACTTAATGAACTTTTGAACTTTCAACTTTCAAAACTCGTGTCTATCAAATCAACTCGGAATAACCTCAAATTTTGTACAAAAGTTCCAAATGACATAACAAGTTGTTCCAACTTCTGAAACCAAAATCCAAACTTGATATCATCAAAGTCAATTTCAAGTCAAACTTTTGAATATTCCAAAACTCCAAATCGCCAACTTTCGCCAAATTGTGCCAAAACCTTCTACAAGCACCCAAATGCAAATCTAGGCATAAACTCAAGTCCAAAATTACCACCCGGACCTAACGGAACCATCAAACCTTCAGCTCGGGGTCAAATACAGAAAAGTCAAATTTGGTCAACTCTTCCAACTCAAAGCTTCTAACATGAGAATCCTTCTTTCGAATCAATCCCGAATCACCTGAAACCAAAACCGTCGATTCACACAAGTCATAACACATCATATGAAGCTACTCAAGACTTCAAATAGCGAAACGGAATGCAAATTCTCAAAATGACCAGTCGAGTCGTTACAAAACAAATTCTCTACTCAAAGTTTGTTTAGCAAATGATCGTGTTGTGCCTTTCCTAGACTCTTAGTGAACAAGTCTGCTAGTTAGTCTTCTGTATGTACATGTTCAGTTTGCAGCATTCCTTGACTGAGTTTTTCTCTTACAAAGTGACAGTATGTGTTAATATGCTTTGTTCTTTCGTGAAATATAGGATTAGCTACAATCTGAATTACAGCTTTGCTATTGAGATCATTTTCACTGGCACTTGGATGCTAACTCCAAGTTCATTAAATAAGCCCACCAACCATGTTATTTTTGCTGCATAGACAGCCATGCTTATAAACTCAACTTATGCTGAGCTTCTTGACACAATGTTCTACTTCTTGGATTCCCAAGACACCAAAGATTTGCCAAACTTTACTCGATATCCTGTGACTGACCTTCTAGTTTTCACACAAGCTCCCTAATCAGAACCACAGTAAGTAGTGAGCTGTTCAGTGTCTCCTGCAAGTATAATCAATCATAGACCAGGGGATTCTTTAATGTACCTCACTACCCTTAAAGTAGCTTCCATATGAGAGGCCTTGGGACAGTGCATATATTGACTTAGTACATGTACCGCAAATGCAATACTTGTGAGATACAACAGTCTCCCCGCCAGCCTTCGATAGCTACTAGGATCTTTAATTGGTTTGTCCCCACTAGATTCTTTATGTTTAACACATTCATCATATTGTACTGATGTGAGCTTCTAATTTGTTTCTAGAGGAGTTTCGGCTGGTTTTGCACCTCCTAAGCCTGCCTCAGCAACTAGCTCAAGAGCATATTTACTTTGACACATAAAAATGCCCTTGCTTGATCTTGCAAACTCAATAACTAGAACGAACTTCAACTCCTCTAGATCTTTCATCTTGAACCTCTCCTGCAGCTTGCTCCTAGTATCATTTATCAGAGTAGTATTATTTTCAGTGACCAATAAGTCATCCACATACACAAGGACTATTACAACATCACCTGCATCCTTTTTAGTGAATAGGGAATAGTCATAATGGTTTTGCTAAATTCCCATTAGAACCAAGGCTTCAGTTAGTTTCAAATTCCACTACCTAGGAGCCTGTTTAAGACCATATAAGGATTTATGTAGTTTACAGACCTTTTGACTCTCCCCCTGTCTAGCAAACCCTTCAGGAATTACTATGTAAGCTCTAGCACTCCGGAAAATTTCGAAAAGCTATTGAGAAAATTGATATATACTAATTACATTATTTAATGTATAGACGAGGACTATTAATATGATGGATATAAATTGAATATGATAGTAAGTGTAAGAAGCATATTATAAGTGATATGGGTACTAAGGAGAGCCCTAAGTCCAATTTAAGATGGAAACTATACGACGAACTAAAGTATCAAATTAGTATGCACAAGACCTAATTTTAGATAAGCATTACTCGCAATATATATAAATTTTTATGTTTAACTACCTATTACATTAAAGACCTTTGAGTCTAGTTTCCAAAGGTTCTAACCATTCACTATTTAGACATTTCTACAAGGAGTTATGGATATTTTAGTAAAAGGTATCCAACAGGAAAAACTTGGGATGCGAGGTACAACCTGCATAATTGCAAAGTACAATTCGCTAAAGTACCTGTGCCTATATAAGGCAGTCACGGACCGCAACCATTTTGGGGGATTTTTGAGCTAGGGATTAGTTCTTTCATGATGGATTCAGCCTTGGGGACTACTTAAGCGTACAAGGTAAGTTTTATTGATGCATTAAGTTAACTGCATCCTATTAATACTAGTATTAACATCATTCGATCTTTGAAATCCTTAGGAATCTTTCAAATTGTTCAAGAATACCAAAATTTCCAAACATTGAATTTTTTTAGGAAATCTTCAAGAGGTAATTCTAAAACTCCAAACTCATTTATCATGAGTAGTTAGAAGTATTTGTAGCATTTGTCATAAGTATTAATGGTTGAAAAGTTGGGCGATAAAACCATAGTTCATGGTGTAATTAGTGTCCTTGAGAAAATGAAGGAGAAGGTAAATAATGTTCTTAGAAATGAAATTAAAGGATGTAATAAACCTGTGGAATCATTTTCTATCTAAATTGGAAGTGTTCAAATAAGTAATCACTAAATTGAATATGTTAGAAATGTTGGTTATGGAAGATGATGAATAGTAATTTGACGGTGTTGGAGAATTAACGTAATATCATTGATGACTTTGAATGGGTATTAAATGATAAGAGTGGAGTTGAATATGATAGTAGTGAACCTATTAGACAATTTGAGTTGGAGGCTTGTAGCCAACTTGCGAGCCATAAATGAGTATTGATAAATATTTTTGAGGCGTAATTGGGATATGTAATTGTATATATCAATTTGTTGGTGGCGTTTGAGAATTTTACTCAATGTTAAGATATCGGAGGAGGATTAAAATCTTGAGAATGATATTAAAGCAAAAACGAAGTAAGTTGATTAAAACTTACTCTTCTTGAGGAATTTTCTCTAAAAGCATGTTTCGAGTTAATGCTTAAGTTGTTTGCAAGTGCTTTCGTACTTGCTAAGACAAACGAGTGCGTATGTCTTCATGTACTAAAATATTATGATAAATCTTGTTGGAAAAATGACACTTAAGGCAAATATTATAAGTTTTATCAAAATTTACGTATTGATAAGAGTATAGATATTTAAGTGTGAAAGATAAGTTTTCATGAAAACTATTACTTATGAAACTTGATGAATGAATAGCACTTGTGGTATCTTTTAAAGATTGATGTTCAATTGCTAAAGGTTTAATATGTAAAAGGTTATTTATATGATTTTTATTCAAATGGTTTGGATTGTCTATTACTTTTATGATTTGATAAAATAGATCCTTTGATGCTATTATGCTATGAATCTATTTTTAAATATCAAATATTTTGGGAGTTACTAGTGCAAACCACCGAGATTGGTTTGAATATTGAATTCGATACCATGAAACTACACGTGCTGATGTATAGACACATTCTAAGGCTAAGCCGAGGCTTGTGTGATAAGTACCCCAAGTGGGATAAATGTGCTATATTAGCATGGATGTGTCGATTCGTGCAGCACTTCGATGAGACGACCTAAGCAAGTGGGGTATATGATACTTGCCGCTAGGTTGATCACCTAGTTGACCTTGTTCATACGTCGATGTTGGTATAGTCCTCCCGGTGAAAGTTTAAAGAATAATATTTTTATGTTTAGGTGTAAGGAGCCGAAAGTAATTTCAATGACATAAAGCAAATGGAATGATTTTATTCAAAATCTTGGATTGATATAAATGTTTTAAACGTTTATATCGTCGGTTATATTTCAATTGTCTTTTATTTAAAATGATAGAGATCATGAATTGATAAAATTACTTATTGTTTTATATCAAATATTGGTGCATTATTTTATAAAGTTTGTCCCAAAAATTTAAGTTAGAGAGAGTCTATGACAGTTATTGAGTGCCATTGTGGTGTACTTAGCCCTTAGGGGCCCCTCTTCAAGGTCTCGCTTTCTTTACATATTTCAGGATGAGGTGCGACATGTGATGTGTGGACAGGACTAGGATGACTCTCTTTAGGGGGTATGATGAAGCACCACTTTTATCTTGTGGTAGCTACCATGATATTTTTTATTTTGCTTATTGGAATTATCCCAAGTAGTAGTTCTATTCTTTGGTAAAGAGGCTCCATAGATAGTTGTGTTGGATTATAAATATAGGGTTGTGGATAAAGGAATAATTATTTAATTGATTATATCATTTTTATGAAAATTTTCATGTAAGATTTTGGAAATAAAAAAAATAAACCATGACTTGATTTGAAAATGTACAAGATTTTGAATTGCCTTTCACAATTGTATTTTGTTTTGACATATGGGTTCGTTTGCTCAGGTTGGGCAGTGTGCCGGGTGCCGGTCACGTGGATTTGGGTTTGTAACGATCCGGCCGGTCATTTTGAGCTTTAGTGATCCTTCAATGCTTCAAGGTGTTGAGTGGCTTCATATTGTGTATTATGACTTGCGTGCATGGTCGGATTGAATTTCGGATGTTTAGGGATGAATTTGGATGAGTGATTCTCACTTTAGAAGTTTAAGTTGAAACTGTTGACCGAGGTTTGACATTTGTGAAAACGACCCTGTAGCGATGTTTTGATGGCTCCGACAGGTTCATATCATGATTTTGGACTTGGGCGTATGTCCAGAATCGAATATGGGGGCCCGTAGGTTGATTTGTGTTGTTTTGCCGAAAGTTGACAATTTAAAGGCTTAGAATTTTTACAAGTTTGACTGTAGGTTGACTTCATAGCTATGATATTTGGATTTCTATTTCGGGACTTGGAATAGGTCCATCTCATCATTTGGAACTTGTCCGCAAAGTTTGGCATCATTCCTAGTTGATTGATAGGAATCGGACGTGCGGTTGTGTTTTTAGAAGTTCTTGAGTTTCATGTTGATTTCATGTGTTTTGGAGATCCTATTCGTGGTTTCAAATATTATTTTGATGAATTGATCGTGCGAATGAGTTGGTGTTATATTTTTAGACTTGTGTGGATGTTTGGTTTGGAGCCCCGAGGGCTGGGATGAGTTTCAGATGCATTGCGAATGTTTGATAGAGTTTAAGTACTGCGGGTTTTTGCACAGATGCCTCAGGTCTTATATTTGTGAGTTTTCGATCGCATTTACAATAATAAGATGTAGTATTCTAGGTTTGCATTTGCGAACCAAGTGTTCTCATTTGCGATGGGTGGCCTGGGTGAGCTGGTTCACATTTGCGATCTTCTTGGTCGCATTTGCGAAGTGTCCATGTTCGCAATTGCGGATGTTTCATCGCAATTGCGATGACAAACAGGGATGTGAGTTTCTTTGCTTTTGTGATTGATTTTTCGCATTTGTGATGCGAACCCCAGGTCGCATTTGAGACACCTGTGCCTGGACAAAAAGCTGAGGGATGAGATTTTTAGCCTCATTTTCATATTTTGGAATCCTAGACTCGGTTGGAGGCGATTTGGAGAGAGTATTTTCATCTACAAACTTTGGCTAAGTGATTTTAATATTCCTAATCATATTCCATCAATATATCTTTGATTTTAACATCAAAATCATATGAATCAAAGTGAAAATATGTGAAACTTTATCAAATTTTTGAAATTTAAGAATTTAAGTTTTGAGAGTCGATTTGGACTCAGATTTTGAAACTAATCACATATATGAACTCGTAGGGCCATGGGTAGTCGGAATCTACTTGTCACGACCCGGATTTCCCACCCTCGGGAGTCGTGATGGCACCTACTAGTGAAAGCTAGGCAAGCCAATCAACTAAAGAACAGTAATTCAACAAGCGAAATGGATGCAAATTTCATACTTTACAAAAATATCGCCGATAAATATCCTCAATAGACTACCCAGGATTTGGTGTCACAGTTTCACAGACTGTTTAAGAGTACTACAAACAAGGTTCTGAAGAAATAACAAAATACTGTTTCTGGACTACATAGAAGAAACAGGTACAAGAAATGGACAGAGACACCAAGATCCGCGGACGTCTGCAGAACTACCTTGGGTCGCCTGAAAATCAAAGGCTGGAAGCTTCCTACTGTTCGAAGCCTGCGGTACTGGGATCCGCACAAAAGAGTGAAGAGTGTAGTATCAGCACAACCGACCCCATGTGCTGGTAAGTGCCTGGCCTAACCCCGGCGAGGTAGTGACGAGGCTAGGACCAGACTCCAGATAGGCCTGTGCAGTTATAAACATGTACGCATCTACAGCGAAAAATAGAAATACATAAACAATTTAAACTGGGGAAGGGGAGAACATACATCAAAATAGCAGACAAATAAAACAACACGAATCATTAATGAATAAGAAAGAAAACTATAATTTAACCTTTAACACAAATAAAATGAAATACAAGCCATCTTCACCTCCAGTATCCTCTTGTTGCAGGCGTGCAACCCGTTTCCACTTACAGTATCCTCTTGTGGCAGGCGTGCCACCCGCTCCCACTTACATCATATCTTGTGGTAGGCGTACCACCCGCTCCCACTTATATTATATCCTGTGGTAGGCGTACCACCCGCTCCCACTTACATTATATCTCGTGGCAGGCGTGTCACCCGCTCCCACTTACAGTATATCTTGTGGTAGGTGTACCACCCGCTCCCACTTACATTATATCTTGTGGCTGGCGTGCCACCCGCTCCCACTTACAGTATATCTTGTGGTAGGCGTACCACCCGCTCCCACTTAAATCATCACAAAAATCACAAGAAGTCCCGGCAAGGGAGCAAAGCAACATAATAACTTACCAGCGAGGGAACAAATAACATCAAAACAATCATCCCGACAAGGGAGAATCAGCTATAACCAAACCAAACTCGACTCCTATTCAGCTCAATCAAAGTCGATACTCAATTATAGTTAAAGTTCTACAATTAACCTCCCAACCCAATTATCATTTTATTAAATCTTGACACGACTATACTAAGGTGACACTGGACCCCTTAACTTCTAACGAACTCCTAAGCCACTACCCACAATTATGACACTGGACCCCTTTGACTCCTAACAATTCTTATTCAAATAGTTTATTTAACCATCGACTTTATACCGAATAGAAGAAGGCTAAAACCACAACCAAAAGGAACAACTAAAATGAAGAAACCTTGTGGTAGGCGTACCACCCGCCCTCATTTCACGATATCTTGTGGCAGGCGTGCCACCCGCTCCCACTTATATCATAACAATATCAAGGCTAATATTCAACAATTTGAAGCAATAATCACACAACAATTATCCATATACGACCCACGGTCATGCTTGACACAAACGTATAGATATTCGTCACCATGCCTATACGTCGTTCTCAACAAGGAGCAATTTAACAAATAGGACGTGATTTCTAATCCCTCAAGCTAAGGTTAGAAAAAACACTTACCTTGCTTTGCAACAAATTCCTAGAGTTCCAACAAATCTTCGAGCCCAACCTTTTATGGGTGCTCACGAGCTTTAGGTGGACTCAATTGGAGCTAACGAGCTACAACTTGGTAGGTGATTCGCTAAAATTACACCTTAACAATAGTGTAAGCGATCGATGTCAAATATAGTAACCTAACAAGGTTGGGGTCGAATCCCACAGGGAATAGGCGTGAAACTATTGTCCATTTAATGCAATACTTTACTTAGTCGTAATTCTATCAAGTAGCCAAATAAAATAAAGAAGTGTTTAATATGTAAGAAAGGAAAACTGAAAACTAATGTTTAAGAATAGTTTGAATGTGAGAACTTTGAATTTTAAGAAACCAAGGTTGTATCCCCCTAAATGTAGTAGAATTTTCTTGACATTGATATTGAATTCCGTTCTTGATATGCAATTGGTGTCTATTGTATTTATCCAATATTTCCCAATATACGAATAATGTATCCTCTTACGATTCTTCCGAATACAAAAGAGTCGATCTTAAGAACAACCAATTATTTGCCAAATTAAAATCTAGTTATTCCTAAGAGATTTTGTTAAACAAGGTTTAAAGCCTTGAGTTCTGTTATTTATTTCTACCAAACCCTATCTCACTTTTCCAAGATAAGATAGCGTTAATTGGCCTTCGTTAATGTTTGCAACCACTAACAATTAATTGAAAACGAGAAATAAATAAACATCAAGCTTCTTTCGAAATTGGAATCAATATCAAAGTCTCAATCACATTCCACCCATCTAGGGTTCACAACCTCAGCATTTAAGTTTAGTTACACATGCTGAGAAGTAAAGAACAAGGAAGATTAATTGAAGTCATCTTACAAAAATATAGAATTTTCAGTTTTGATCACCCAAAAGCTTCTCTCAATTCGAAAGTAATCAAAAGCCGTATTTTGCACTCTGAATTCTGACAAGTCTCCCTTCACAAAATCCTATAAAAATCTATTTATAGAGGCCCAAAACCTGAGGCGAGCAGCAGTCAGTTTTTCCCTCATTGCACTTATGCGAATCGCATTCCTGTGGCAGAACAGGAATGTGGTTCGCAAATCTTCCTATTCCATCGCAAATCGCACCAGTCAGCTTTACTCTCGTCGCATCTGGATTTGCGGTTCGCATGTTGACTTTGCAATCGCAAAATGCAATTGCATTCTTCACATCATCATTCACCCAGAACTCTATTCATGTTTGCAATTCCACCAGGCCACTTTGCGGTTCGCATTCTTGTTTTGCGGTCATCTTTGCGATCGCATTTTCAACTTGAAAGTTATCTTAGAGTTCTGTCTCCATCTGCGATCCACTTGCAAACTATGCGACTCGCATTTCTGTTCTGCGATCGCATAGTTGCATCTGCGATGCTCCTGACTTCTTTTCTTGCCTTTAGCTGGCTTTTTGGACTTCTTTTCCATACTTCTGGATTTCTTCACTCAATACACTACAATTACACTAAAATTACGTAAGTATCGTGATAATTACAAGTAGAACAAGTCAAACTTTAAACAAATAGTATCAAAATGTGCCGAAATTACCCGGCACATCAGTAGGTGGCCTTAACTCAGCTGAAATCTTGGTACTGTTCCACAACGAAATTGGTAGCAATTTGAGTTGGGGCCTTTTTTTTTTTTTTTNGGTTATATATATATATATATATATATATATATATATATATATATATATATAAAATACCAAAAATAGTTTACTTCCAAAAAATATAAAAGTAGCCCAACTACTGTATGAAAACTATCTATTACAACTCGTAGGTAGCCAAAATTTCATCCGTGAAGGCATATGTATTCTCCCGCCAATTGCAAAACATAGTAGCACCTCTGTTGCTCTCACCAGGTGCCAGATTTTGCGATCCAAAGATCATGGCAAGCGTGAATCCATCTTCCTTCACATTGCTAAGGCTCGACCTCAACTTCAGCTTTGTGGCTTGTTTAAAGTGCCAATTATTCGATTATGAATCGAAATAGATGATGACCTCGAGCGGCGTCTTGCAACTGTCCTCGATCTTTCTTGTATGTAGCATTGGCCGATCTTGTACTGTCCATATCACATTAGAACACCTCCAGATTGAGCATGATACCATACTAATACCACTAGATAATATTCTAATGTTATATGAATTATGCCTCTGTTATGATCGATTATCTTCAAAATCGGTAAGTATAAGAGGGCATCTTATCCTCGAGCAAATGATCTCGAGTAGTTGTTCTCGAGATTAGTTCATGTCAATAGTAGTTGTACTCGAACATGTCGGGCATTGGTTTCATTCCTCGAACCAAGACAGTGCCCGATCATATTGATCATTCCTTTCATTCCAAGGTGACTTCGAGCTTTGTTCGGTCTCAAAGCAAAACAGCGTCCCACTTCGAGCAAATAATTTTTGCTCCAAATTATATCGTACCCAAAGAAAATACCTCGCTGCATTATACCTCCGTACACTATTATCCCACCTCCAGAATGAGCATGATAACACACTAATACCACTGGATAGTGTTCTAACAGTGCACCGATTTTAAATGCAGTAAGGCAAGTGTTCAACTATTTCATGTACAGCCATTTATCTGGAGCTCTTATTTTTGCAATCCTAATCCTAAGATTAGGTGTTTGCGATTTGTCTAAGTTGATTAGCTTCCTGCCTGCACTTGGTAAATCATTAAATGTGTTAAACTGTAAGGTACCTGCAAAAGAAAAAACCATGTTAGCTAAAAAATCTGCCAGTGCATTGCCTTCTCTGAATACATGTTGCAATATCACATTAAAGTGATCCTTCATCTCCTTAATCTTCTTCACTTCTGTACTGATAGCCCAAGTAGTATCCCATTCTCCCTCGATCACCTTTTTCAACACCAAAGAATCGGTCTCTAAAATGAGAGGATGCAGATCGTGCTCTACACAATATTTTAACCCTTGTAATATTGCTTTTTCCTCCGATACAATATTGGTAGTCACTCCGATGTCCACTGCTCTTGCATACACTAAGTCTCCATTGTCATTCCTTACACAAAAAGCAATCGAACTAGGTCCAGGATCCCTTTCGAGGCCCCATCCGTATTACATTTGTACCACCCTCGATTTGGATACTGCCACACTATTCTCTTCGTGAACAAGATTGGCTTATAGGCTTCAAAATATTGGATCATATCCGGTCACCATAGAGGTATATCGGGCAGCCATGGATATCTGCTCTTTGCTAAATAGTATAGGGTCTTGTTCACTTCGTGTATGACTCTATTAGTTGTAACATTTCCTCCATACTTGCCCTTGTTTCTTTTCTTCCATAACTCCCATGTGATTATGGCCGGAGCTACCTGAAATAGAGGTCTCAATTTCGGGCTGCACCTTGCACTCCACCAACTTCTAATCACTTGTTTCAATTGTACTATAGGCTCGATGATTCCGGCTGCACCCATAAATAGTTTCCATACCTTGACCGCTGTGGGACTAGTCAAGAATATATGGTCGATAGTCTCCACCTGAGGATGTTGGCAGCACCAACATTTCGACATGACTATATATCCCTGCCTTCTCCATAAATCATCAGTTGCGACTTTTTGCCTCCATAGTCTCCATAGAAAGAAAGAAATCTTGAATGGCAGTCCCTTTGTCCACAACAAACTGAATTCTTTATTTGTGTCCGATCGATGCCTCACAAGCTGCTATGCACTGCTCACAGAGAATTTCCCTGATGGATTAGGCATCCAATGAGGCCTATCCCAGCCAGTATCACTATCATCATAATGTACATTTTCTTTCACATGCTCAGCTATGTCTTCAGGTAGTATCTGCTCCAACAGTTGATCATTCCATGCTCCACCTTGTCGCAATTCAGCCACTTCATGCCGATCTTCATCAATGTGAAAATCATCTGGCACCACATGATATAAAGCGCCCAATCCTGTCCAATTTTCATGCCATATGTTAGTTGATCCAGTCTTCATTTCCTATAAAATCTCATGCTCTATATCATCTCGAGCATTCAACATCTGCCTCCAAACATGAGATCCTTCTCGAAATTGAATGGGGTCTTTTTTTTTTTTTTAAGCAAATAAACCTCTAAGCTGATTGCTTAGAGGTTATATATATATAACAAAAAATAATTTACAAGTTGTCCAAAAATATAAAAGTAGCCCAACTACTATATGAAAGCTATCTATTACAACTCGTAGGTAGCCCAACTTTCCATCCGTGAAGGCATATGTATTCTCCAGCTAAATTGAATGGGGTCTTGGGGTTAGAGAGTGGAGGTTTTTTTTTTTTCGTAATTGATGTTGGGGTTTGAAGGGAGTGATTTCACGGTTGTTTTTCAGCTTAATTGGCGCTATTTCCGGCGAGTTTACAGCTGGTTCTTGGTGGGTTTAAATGGGGAGAGCTGGGTTGGTAATTGGAGGTTGATGGCTATTTTATGGGTGTGTTTTTCACGGAATTTGGGGCTGTTTCAAGGTGATTTTTGAGGTGGATTTGTTGGGGTTTGCGGGTGTTTTGGAGATGTTCCTGAGGTAGTGACGAAAGTGGGTTTGCATGTTAGCGTTACTGGTTTCTATTTATAGTGGGTCAAAAATCGGAACAAAATAAAACTTTCAGGTGTTTAAAATGCGATCGCATACTCGTCGCATAATCAACATGCGGTCTGCATTTGGACCGCATTTCTGACATGGCACTTTGCCCAGGAATCTGTCTCAATCTGTGATTTCGTTGTGCGATTTGCGGTCCGCATTTTAGTAATGCGACCGCATTTCTTACCGCATCTTTGACGTTAAATTTTGTCCAGTATTCTATCTCAATCTGCGATATAGACAGTGTAAATAGCAGTCCGCATTTATGAAATGCGATCGCATTTCAGACAGCATTTCAGACATGGATCTTTGCCCAGAAATCTGTCTAAGTCTGCGATGCCCGTGCAAGATATGCGGCCTGCATTGTTGGAATGCGACCGCATATCCTGCCTTACTTACCTTTTCGAACTCTTTTCTTATCTTTTCGAACTCTTTTCCCTGTTATTAGATTCTTATACCTCATACCCTGCAAGAATGTTAAGACTACATAATTGCAAAGAGGGACTTGTGCTTAAAACAAGCCAAGTCTAAACAATTAGTATCATATGTGTCTCTATGGCACATCGGGTCGTTACATTCTCCCCCTCTAAGACAACCATTCGTCCTCGAACGGGCAGGATAAAGAAGTACCTGAGTCGGGGAAAAGATGTGGATAACGGCTCCGCATAGCGGACTCGGACTCCCAGGTCGATGCCTTAGGAGGCTGACCTCTCCACTGAACACAAACAGAAGGAAAACTCTTCGACCTCAGCTGACGAACTTGCCGGTCTAGAATAGCTATCGGTTCCTCCTCATAAGACAAGTCCTTGTCCTACTGGACAGTGCTGAAATCTAGCACGTGAGTTGGATCGCCGTGATATTTCCGGAGCATGGACACATGAAAAACTGGATGTTACGGCTGATAAGCTCGGCGGCAATGCAAGTCTATAAGCCACCTCCCCCACTCGATCAAGAATTTCGAACGGACCAATGAAGCTAGGGCTAAGCTTGCCCTTCTTCCCAAATCTCATCACGCCCTTCATAGGCGACACTCGGAGTAACACCCGCTCACCAACCATAAAAGCCATATCTCGCGCCTTGCGATCTGCATAGCTCTTTTGCCTGGACTGAGCTGTTCGAAGTCTTTCCTGAATGATCTTGACCTTGTTCAAGGCCTCCTGAACCAGATCTGTGCCCAACAACCGAGCCTCTCTCGGCTCAAACCACCCAACCGGAGTTCGACACCGCCTACCATATAAAGCCTCATAAGGAGCCATCTGGATGCTCGACTGGTAGCAGTTATTGTAGGCGAACTCCGCAAATGGCAAAAACTGATCCCACGAACCTCCAAAATCCATAACACAAGCTCGGAGCATATCCTCTAATATCTGAATAGTTCGCTCGGACTGTCCGTCCATCTGAGGATGAAATTTTGTGCTTAATTCAACCTGGGTGCCCAACTCCCGCTGAACTGCCCTCCAAAAACACGAAGTAAACTGCGTACCCCGGTCCGAAATAATTGATACCGGCACACCATGAAGGCGAACAATCTCTCGGATATAGATCTCAGCTAACCTCTCGGAGGAGTAGGAGGCTGCCACAGGGATGAAATGCGCTGACTTGGTCAGCCTGTCAACAATGACCAAAACTGCGTCGAACTTCTTCCGGGTCTGCGGAAGTCCAACAACGAAATCCATAGTGATCCGTTCCTACTTCTATTCGGGGAGCTCAATTCTCTGGAATAGTCCACCAGGTCGCTAATGCTCGCACTTAACCTGCTGGCAATTCAAACACCGAGCCACACAAGCAAATATATCCTTCTTCATTTTACGCCACCAATAATGCTGTCGCAAATCCTGATACATCTTCGCTGCGCCCGGATGAATAGAATACCTGGAGCTACGGGCCTCCTTTAAAATCAATTCCTGAAGTCCCTCGACATTAGGTACACAAACCTGACCCTGCAATCTGAAAACGCCATCATCACCTAAGGTATTGCTTGGCACCTCCACGCTGTACCGTGTACCTAAGGACACACAAACGGGGATCATCAAACTGTCGATCACGGATACGTTCCAACAATGAAGGACGAGCGACCGTGCAAGCTAATACCCGACTAGGCTCAGAAATATCCAATATCACCAACTGGTTGGCCAAAGTCTGAACATCCAAGGCAAGTGGCCTCTCGCCGACTGGAATATAAGCAAGACTGCCCATACTGGCCGACTTTCTACTCAAGGCATCGACCACCACATTGGCCTTTCCCGAGTGATATAAGATAGTGACATCATAGTCCTTTAACAACTCCAACCATCTCCTCTGCCTCAAATTTAACTCCTTTTGCTTGAACAGATACTGAAGACTCTTATGATCCATGAACACCTCACACGACACGCCATATAAATAGTGCCTCCAAATCTTCAATGCGTGAATTATGGCTGCCAATTCTAAATCATGCACCAGATAGTTCTTCTCGTGATTCTTCAACTGCCTCGAAGCATAGGTAATGACCTTGCGCTCCTGCATCAACACTGCACCAAGCCCAATACGAGAGGCATCACAATAAACTATGTAAGGCCCTGAGCCTGTAGGCAAAACTAATACTGGTGCCGTGGTTAGAGCTGTCTTGAGCTTCTGAAAGCTCGCCTCACACTCATCCGACCACCTGAACTGAGCGCCCTTCTGGGTCAACTTGGACATCGGGGTTGCAATAGATGAAAACCCCTACACGAACCGACGATAGTAGCCTGCCAGTCCCAAGAAACTCCGGATCTCTGTAACTGATGCCGGCCTAGGCCAGTCCTTGACTGCCTCAATCTTCTTCGGATTAACCTGAATACCCTCTGCTGATACAATATGACCCAGAAATGTAACCGAACTCAACCAGAACTCACACTTCGAAAACTTAGAATACAACCGACTATCCCTCAGAGTCTGAAGAACCACTATGAGGTGCTGCTCGTGCTCCTCCCGGCTGTGGGAATATACCAGAATGTCGTCGATGAAGACTATCAGGAACGAGTCCAAATAAGGTCTGAACACTCGGTTCATCAAATCCATAAAAGCTGCTGGGACATTTGTCAACCAGAATGACATAACCAAGAATTCATAATGCCCGTACCGAGTGCGGAAAGCTATCTTAGGGACATCGGATGCCCTAATCTTCAACTGATGGTAGCTAGACCTTAAATCAATCTTTGAAGATACCCTAGCACCCTGGAGCTGATCAAACAAATCATCGATCCTCAACAATGGATACTTATTTTTGATTGTAACCTTATTCAATTGTCGGTAATTGATGAACATTATCATTGAACCATCCTTCTTTTTAACAAACAACACCAGCGTACCCCAAGGTGAAACACTAGGTCTAATGAAACCCTTCTCGAGTAAGTCTTGCAACTGCTCTTTCAACTCTTTTAACTCTGGCGAGGCCAAGCGATACAGCGGGATATAAATGGGTTGAGTGCCCGGAGCTACATCAATGCAAAAGTCAATATCCCTATCGGGTGGCATCCCCGGCAGGTCAGATGGGAAAACTTCGGGAAACTCACGAACCACGGGCACAGATTCAATAGAGAGGACCTCAGCACTGGAATCACGAACATGAGCCAGATAAGCCAAACACCCCTTCTCGACCATGCGTCGAGTCTCTACATAAGAGATAACGCTACGGGTGGAATGATCAAGAGTCCCTCTCCACTCCAAACGGGGAATACCCAGTAAAGCTAAGGTCACAGTCTTGGCATGGCAGTCCAGGATGGCGTGGTAAGGTGATAACCAGTCCATCCCCAATATGACATCAAAATCAACCATGTCTAAAAGCAATAAGTCTACACGGGTCTCAAAAACCCCCAATCACTACAACACAGGAATGATGGACTCGATCTACCACAATAGAATCACTCACCGGGGTAGACACATAAACGGGAACACTAAATGAGTCACTAGGCATGGCCAGATACGGTGCAAAATAAGAGGAGACATACGAGGAGGTAGACCTTGGATCAAATAATACTGAAGCATCGCTATCACAGACCAGAACCGTACCTGTAATCACTTCATCTGAAGCCTCCACCTCGGGTCGGGCTGGGAAAGCATAACATCGGGGCTGAGCCCCACCACCCTGAGCCACATCTCTAGGAC
Organism: Nicotiana obtusifolia; assembly: GCA_002018475.1. Classification (NCBI taxonomy): domain Eukaryota; kingdom Viridiplantae; phylum Streptophyta; class Magnoliopsida; order Solanales; family Solanaceae; genus Nicotiana; species Nicotiana obtusifolia. Next base: position 40,233 of record MCJB01050369.1, read on the forward strand.
GGCCTGCTGCTGGCTGGCCCCCACCTCTGCTGACCTGAACTCCACCTCCAGTACCTCTACCTCTGCCTCTAGCACCTCTACCCCCACCTCTAGCTAACTGGGCGGGCTGCGGAAAGTCTGGTGCCTATGTCATAGCACGAGAATCCTGGTGTGGAGAATTGCTTAAAGCACGACGGCAATACCTAGGATTGTGCCTCGTGTCGCCACACATAAAACAAGCCCTAGGCTGCCGACCCTGGAAACTCTGTAGCGGTTCTGCACTGATAGACTGCTGATCGGAATACTGCATCTGGGGGCCGCGGTTACCTGAAGCACTGTGAGAAACTTGGAGAGCTGACTAAAAGGGCCTAGGAGGATGTCCTCTACCATATGAATCCCTTCCTCCAGACGAAGTACCACTGAATCTGCCTGAGTGACAGGGTCTCTTATCCGACCCATGACCACTTCCATCTCATGAACCATCTCAACTCTGCGGGCCACATTGACCGCCTCCTAGAAAGAAATCTCACTCCCAGTCTCCCTAGCCATCTGAAGGCGAATCGGCTGAAGGAGACCGTCAATGAATCTCCTCACCCTCTCCCTCTCTGTAGGAAGTATGATGAGAGCATGCCGAGCCAAATCGATGAACCTGGACTCATACTGGGTTACCGTCATTGATCCCTGTTGAAGGCGCTCAAACTGCCTCCGATAAGCCTCTCTTTGAGTAACGGGGAGAAACTTCTCTAGAAACAATTCTGTAAACTGCTCCCAAGTCAAAGATGGCGAACCAGCTGGCCTAGTCAAGCAATAATCCCTCCACCAAGTCTTGGCGGATTCGGATAGGCAAAATGCCGCAAAGTCTACCCCGTTGGTCTCAACAATACCCATGTTCCTGAGAACCTCGTGGTAGCTTTACAGGAAGTCCTGGGGATCCTCCGAAGAAGCACCGCTGAAGGTAGTAGTGAAGAGCATGGTGAACCTATCCAGTCTCCACTAAGCATCGGCGGTCATGGCCGACCCATTGCCGGCCTGAGCTACTGCTCCCGGCTGAACTGTCACTGCTAACTAAACTGTTGGAACCTGAGCCTGGGGAGCTACTTGCTCCGGAGTACGAATAGCAGGAGTCTGAGCCCCTTCTCCAGCCTGAGGAGTGGCTGGTGCTGCAGGAAGTAAGCCTGCTCGGGTGTCATTCTCCATGAGGCCCACCAACCGGACCAAAGCGTCCCTGAGAACTGGGGTAGCAATAAACCCCTCTGGGACCTGAGCTGGTCCCCCTGGAGCTGCTGGGGCCGAAACCTCCTCGTCATGATCAACCTGGGGTTCCGCCGCTGGTGTTGCTGTAGGAGGCTGAGTCCTGCCCCTATCTCGACCTCTAGCACGACCTCGGCCTTGCCCTCTGCCCCGCATGGGAGCTATTGCTGGGGGCTCGGGCCGCGGAGCAGTAGATGAGGAAACGCGTGTTTTCTCCATCTTCGAAAGAACAGAGTAGGAATCCAATTAGAATTTGAGAAGCAAAACCGCACGACAAGAAAGAACAATTGTGAAATTTTTCCTAACTCTGTAGCCTCTAGGGGATAAATACAGACATCTCCGTACCGATCCCTCAAACTCTACCGAGTTTGTCTGTGAACTTTGAGGCCTATGTAAACCTATGGCTCTGATACCAACCTGTCACGACCCGGATTTCCCACCCTCGGGAGTCGTGATGGCACTTACTAGTGAAAGCTAGGCAAGCCAATCAACTAAAGAACAGTAATATCGCCGATAAATATCCTCAACAGACTACCCAGGATTTGGTGTCACAATTTCATAGACTGTTTAAGAGTACTACAAACAAGGTTCTGAAGAAATAACAAAATACTGTTTCTGGACTACATAGAAGAAACAGGTACAAGAAATGGACAGGAGACACCAAGATCCGCGGACGTCTGCAGAACTACCTTGGGTCGCCTGAAAATCAAAGGCTGGAAGCTTCCTACTGTTCGAAACCTGCAGTACTGGGATCCGCACAAAAGAGTGAAGAGTGTAGTATCAGCACAACCGACCCCATGTGCTGGTAAGTGCTTGGCCTAACCCTGGCGAGGTAGTGATGAGGCTAGGACCAGACTCCAGATAGGCCTGTGCAGTTATAAACATGTACGCATCTACAGCGGAAAATAGAAATACATAAACAATTTAAACTGGGGAAGGGGAGAAGATACATCAGAATCGCAGATAAATAAAACAACACGAATCATCAATGAATTAGAAAGAAAAATGCAATTTAACCTTTAACACAAATAAAATGAAATACAAGCCATCTTCACCTCCAGTATCCTCTTGTTGCAGGCGTGCAACCCGTTCCCACTTACAGTATCCTCTTGTGGCAGGCGTGCCACCCGCTCCCACTTACATCATATCTTGTGGTAGGCGTACCACCCGCTCCCACTTACATTATATACTGTAGTAGGCGTACCACCCGCTCCCACTTACATTATATCTCGTGGCATGCGTGCCACCCGCTCCCACTTACAGTATATCTTGTGGTAGGCATACCACCCGCTCCCACTTACATTATATCCTGTGGCAGGCATGCCACCCGCTCCCACTTACAGTATATCTTGTGGTAGGCGTACCACCCGCTCCTACTTACATCATCACAACAATCACAAGAAGTCCCCGCAAGGGAACAAAGCAACATAATAACTTCCCAGCAAGGGAACAAATAACATCAAAACAATCATCCCGGCAAGGGAGAATCAGCTATAACCAAACCAAACTCGACTCCTATTCAGCTCAATCAAAGTCAGTACACAATTATTGTTAAAGTTCTACAATTAACCTCCCAACCCAATTATCATTTTATTAAATCTTGACACGACTCTACTAAGGTGACACTGGACCCCTTAACTTCTAACGAACTCCTAAGCCACTACCCACAATTATGACACTGGACCCCTTTGACTCCTAACAATTCTTATTCAACTAGTTTATTTAACCATCGATTTTATACCGAATAGAAGAAGGCTAAAACCATAACCAAAAGGAACAACTAAAATGAAGAAACCTTGTGGTAGGCGTACCACCCGCCCTCATTTCACGATATCTTGTGGCAGGCGTGCCATCCGCTCCCACTTATATCATAACAATATCAAGGCTAATATTCAATAATTTGAAGCAATAATCACACAACAATTATCCATATACGACCCACGGTCATGCTTGACACCAACGTATAGATATTCGTCACTATGCCTATACGTCGTTCTCAACAAGGAGCAATTTAACAAATAGGACGTGATTTCTAATCCCTCAAGCTAAGGTTAGAAAAAACACTTACCTTGCTTTGCAACAAATTCCTAGAGTTCCAACAAATCTTCGAGCCCAACCTTTTATGGGTGCTCACGAGCTTTAGGTGGACTCAATTGGAGCTAACGAGCTACAACTTGGTAGGTGGCCTTAACTCAGCTGAAATCTTGGTACTGTTCCACAACGAAATTGGCAGCAATTTGAGCTGGGGTCTTGGGGTTAGAGAGTGGGTTTTTTTTTTTCGTAATTGATGTTGGGGTTTGAAGGGAATGATTTCACGGTTGTTTTTCAGCTTAATTGGGGCTATTTCCGGCGAGTTTACAACTGGTTCTTGGTGGGTTTAAATGGGGAGAGCTGGGTTGGTAATTGGAGGTTGATGGCTATTTTATGGGTGTGTTTTTCACGGAATTTGGGGCTGTTTCAAGGTGATTTTTGAGGTGGATTTGTTGGGGTTTGCGGGTGTTTTGAAGATGTTCCTGAGGTAGTGACGAAAGTGGGTTTGCATGTTAGCGTTACTGGTTTCTATTTGTAGTGGGTCAAAAATCGGAACAAAATAAAACTTTCAGGTGTTTAAAATGCAATCGCATACTCGTCGCATAATCAACATGCGGTCCGCATTTCTGACATGGCACTTTGCCCAGGAATCTGTCTCAATCTGCGATTTCATTGTGCGATTTGCGATCCGCATTTTAGAAATGCAACCGCATTTCTTACCGCATCTTTGACGTTAAATTTGTCCAGTAGTCTGTCTTAATCTGCGATACAGGCAGTGTAATTTGCAGTCCGCATTTATGAAATGCGACCGCATTTTAGACAGCATTTCAAACATAAATCTGTCTAAGTCTGCGATGCCCATGCAAGATATGCGGCCCGCATTGTTGGAATGCGACCGCATATCCTGCCTTACTTACCTTTTTGAACTCTTTTCTTATCTTTGCGAACTCTTTTCCCTGTTATTAGATACTTATACCTCATACTCTACAAGAATGTTAAGATTACATAATTACGAAGAGGGATTTGCACCTAAAACAAGCAAAATCTAAACAATTTGTATCATATGTGTATCTATGGCACATCGGGTCGTTTCACTACTATTGGACCCGGGTTTTGATCGGACGGGCCCTAGGTTGACTTTTGAGAAATTGTGTAAAGATCATGACTTTATTTATTGAAATTGATTTCTCTTACATTATTTGATGTTATTAAGTTGATTTTGATTAGATTTGTGATGAGCGGAGTTGAACTGTAAGGGAAAACATATTTTTGAGTATTGATTGAGGGCTTGAATGTCACGACCCTACCCCGAACCCGGTCGCGATGGCGCCTCTCGTGAAGACATGGTCAGCCAATTCAAACCAAATCTCATTTTTAATCAGTTAATTAACAAGAAAACATTACAACCATAGTTTAAGAACAATCATTTGCGAAAAACATAGCTAACCATCCCGACTACAACCTAAATCGGGGTGTCACCAGTCATGAGCAACTATGAACCCTAATAACAAGTCTACTAAATGCAACCTCTGGCACAATTGTTTGAAGAAAATAGATACAACAGGATGGATGAGAATACGAGGCTGTGGACGCCAATAGCTACCTCGTAGTCTCTAAATCACCGCCCGGACGGGAGGAATCAGTATTCCGGAACAGAACCAACAACGCCTGAATCTGCAGACATGGTGCAGGGAGTAATGAGAGTACTCCAACTCAGTGAGTAATAATCATAAATAATGACTGAAAGTAAGAAAACACACAAAGCACAAGGCATTCTATAATGAAGCATTAAAACATCATTCGCAAACAGTAAATCAGTGAGAAATCAAGAAAAATCTTCTTTCAACAGGTAAAAACATGTAACCTTTTAGGTAAATAATGTGAAGTAAAACATCGCCCCTCGGGCCATATATATATATATATATATATATCAACAAGTCCGCCCCTCGGGCATTATCACAAAACTGTACCAGCCCCTCGGGCTCAAATTTCAGAACAATATCGGCCCCCTCGGGCTATCACATGAAACAGTATCTGCCCCTCGGGCTATCACATAGTATAACATCAGCCCTTCGGGCTATCACATAATACAACATCAGCCCCTCGGGCTTTCACATAATACAGTATCAGCCCCCCGGGCTATATTTTTACATCACAATGGGTACCCGCGCTCAATGGGGGTGTACAGACTTCGAGAGGGGCCCCTTACGGCCCAAGCGCAATATCAAACCACCTCGTGGCACATATCTAGGCCCTCTGCATCATATCAATCAAGCCACCTCGTGACGTATGTGCAGTATCTCAGGCCCTCGGCCTCATATCAGTCATAAGCCACCCCGTGGCACATAAAGTATCTCAGGCCCTCGGCCTCATATCACTCAGTAAAACCTCACATCTGGCCCTCGGCCGCACTCAGTCAGAAAAATCATCACAAGCCCTTCGGGCCTAGAAAAACAGTAGTCCTCAGCCCAAAACATCGTTTAAAATATTATTTAAGTCTCAAAACTGAATAAAAGTGGCTGAGTTGTAAAACAATGTAAATAGCATGACTAAGTTCAAGTAATAGATTAAAATAGTGAGGAATAGTGATAAAAATCCCTGAAGGGTTCAAGTAATTGGCACGAAGCCCAAATATGGGAATCGGCCCAATCATAATGATAACAAATAAATTTCAGTCAAATACGCAGTAAAACCATCAATGGGGATGGACCCAGTCACAATTCCTAGTAGTGAAAGGCCCACGCTCATCATCGAGCGCGTGCCTCACCTCAATATAGCACTACGATGTACAATCCGGGGTTTCAAACCCTCAGAACATCATTTACAATCACTTCTCACCTCGAACCAGCTAAATTCCTAGCCCGCGACGCCTTTGCCCTTCGAATTAGCCTCCACGCGCGTCGAATCTATCCAATATCAGAACTGATATGTCACAACATGCTGGGGTAACGAAGCCCAATCAAAACAAGTCGGAAAATACCAAGAAATTACGAAATTATCAAATCCCGAGCCCCGACTCACTTCTCGAAGCTCAAAAATTTTCACATCAACGGGTTCCTTATCTCCCAACGAGTTCAACCATACAAATATTAGCGAATTCCAACATTGGATTGACCTCCAAATCTTTTATAAACTTAAGGATTTTCCACATTTTCCAACTTAATTCACCAGTTAAATACTAAAATAGCGATATACTGGGGTAATTCGACCAAAGTTGAGTTAAGAACACTTACCCCGATGTTTCCCTTGAAAGTCTCCCAAAATCGCCTCGAAATTAGCTTCAATCCGAGCTTTATAGCTCCAATTATGTTTGAGATGGCCGAAATCCCCTCGTCTAAGATTTTGTCCAAGAAAGTCTCCTTTGGATATAGTTTTGAGGTTGATTTTGCTATGATTTAGGGTGTTTTGGAGATGTTTCTCTTAGAAGGTAATGACAGTGGGTTTCGCATGGCCAGTGGGCACTGGTTTCTATTTATAAAGGGTCAAAAATCGGGACAGAAATGCCTCAGTCGGATTTAAAATGCTACCGCGTATCCGCCGCATATCCAACATGCGGTCCGCATCTTTGCTGTGGCCATCGCAGATTGTAACCTTAGCCTTCACCGCAGTTTAGTGTGAGGCATGGTTTGCGGTCCGCATGTCAAAAATGCGACCGCATTTTTGACGTTGATTTTTGCCTCGAAATCTGTCTCGGTTTGCGATTTCAGTGTGGTGGATATGTGGTCCGCATTGTGGAAATGCGACTGCATTTTTTTGACCGCATTCTTGGCGTCGATCTTTGCCCAGAAAACTGTCTGGGTCTGCGATCTGGGTGTGTGGTTTGCTGCCCGCATACAGGGTTTGCGATAGCATAGCCCGCTTTGCGATGCCTCTTTGTTCTTTTACAAAATTACAAACTTTTCTGGTTTTTCTGCAACTTTTTCCAAGGACGAAATAGTCAGTTTAACTACCCTAAACTCACCCGAGGCCACTGGGACCTCAACCAATCATGCCAACATATCCCATAGCATTATTTAAACTCGTTTCAACCTTCGGAATGCTCAAAACAACCTCTCAACACCAAATTCACGTCGTATTCAAACCTAAGCATTTCGGAGTCTTCTAAATTACTAATTTGATCAAAACCCAATCAAACCATATCCGAATGACATGAAATTTTGCACACACATCCCAAACGACATAACGAAGCATAACAAGGCAGAAATGTGGAAAACGGAGCGGTAGCTCATGAGACAACTGGCCGGGTCGTCACATTCTCCCCCACTTATATAAATGTTCGTCCTCAAACGAGTCAAGAAACATACCTGAAGCCTCAAATAGGTGAGGATATCTGCTCTGCATCTCTCGCTTGGTTTCCCAGGTAACCTCCTCCACGGACCGACCTCTCCACTGCACTTTCCCGGTAGCTATATCCTTTTGACCTCAACTTCCGAACCTGACGACCCAAAATCGCCACTAGCTCCACATCATAGGTCAAATCAAATCATCATCCAAATGAATTGTGCTGAAATCCAAGATATGAGACGGATCCCCAATATACTTCTGAATCATAGAAACATGAAATATTAGGTGTACACTCGACAGGCTGGGTGGCAAAGCAAGCTCATAAGCCACCTCCCCAATTCTCCGAAGCACTTCAAATGGCCCAATGAACCGAGGACTCAATTGTCCTTTCTTCCCGAATCTCATAACACCCTTCATGGGCGAAACCTTCAGCAAGACCTTCTCACCAACTATGTAGGACACATCTCGGACTTTCCTATCGGCATAACTCTTTTGCCTCGACTGCGCTGTACGGAGCCTCTCCTGGATTGTTTTCACCTTCTCTAGAGCATCATGAACCAAGTCAGTCCCCAATAGCCTAGCCTCGCCGGGCTCGAACCAACCAACCGGAGATCTACACCGCCTCCCATACAGAGCGTCATACGGAGCCATCTGAATACTCGACTGGTAGCTGTTGTTATAAGCAAACTCTGCAAGCGGTAGAAACTCATCCCATGAACCTCTGAAATCAATAGCACATGCACGTAACATGTCCTCCAGTATCTGAATGGTACGCTCGGACTGTCCATCCGTCTAAGGATGAAAAGCTGTGCTCAACTCCACCTGAGTACCCAACTCCCTCTGCACAGCTCTCCAAAACTGCGAGGTAAATTGAGTACCTCTATTTGAAATAATAGAAACTGGAACACCATGCAGCCGAACAATCTCTCGGATATAAATCCTTGCCAACCATTCTGAAGAATAGGTAGTACACACAGGAATGAAGTGCGTGGACTTGGTTAGCCGATCCACAATCACCCAAATAGCATCAAACCTTTTCAAAGTCCGTGGAAGTCCAACAACAAAGTCCATAGTAATCCGCTCCCACTTCTACTTGGGAATAGCCATCTGCTGAAGCAGGCCACCCGGTCCCTAATGCTCATATTTTACCTGTTGACAGTTGAGACACCGAGCTACGAATCCCACAATATCTTTCTTCATTCTTCACCGCCAATAGTGTTGCCTCAAGCCCTGATACATCTTCGCAGCACCCGGATGAATGGAATACCGCGAGCTATGGGTCTCCTCCAAAATCAACTCCAGAAACCCATCCATATTGGGCACACAAATCCGGCCCTGCATCCTCAACACCCTATCATCACCGATGGTGACATCTCTAGCATCGTTACGCTGAACTCTGTCCCTAAGGACAAGTGATGTGCCGGAGAATTTTGGCACATTTCGATACTACTTGCTTAGATTTTAACTTGTTTTACGTGCAAATTTCCTCGGTACTTATGTAATTTCAGTATTTTTGCAGTATAGGAAGTGTAAGGACCTTAGAGAATGGAAAAGAGCTCAAAAAGTCAAATAAAGAAAAGAAAAGAGTTAAAAAACATCGGAGAGGTGAGTATGCGGTCGCAAACATCACATGCGCGCCGCATACTTCACGATAAAATCTCAAACCAAGACAGAACTCTACGCAGACTTTCATGTCAAGAATGCGGTCATATATTCGACCGCATAACTAAGATGCGGGCCGCAGATATGCACTTGGAGATCGCAGACACAAGCAGAGTTTTGGGTGAAGTTCAGGGTAAAGAATGCGATCGCATCTGTGATTGCATAATTGGTATGCGAACCGCATAATCAACCGCAGATCAAATATGAAGTTTACTGTTTGTTCGAATTGCGATGCAAAAGGCGGCCGCATTTCTTCAATGCGGACCGTGAATCAGGAATGTGATGAAGGCAAAACCAAGGGGTGAAATCTGCGACACACGTGTAAGATTTGTGGACCACATTTCTGTTATGCGACAGAAATGCGGTCGCATTGTTGGCATCAGGGGAAAATCTGTACGAACTTCGCCTTGATTTTTGGGCCTCTATAAATAGGGCTAATAGGATTTTGTGGGGACTATCTTGTCAGAATTTAGAGCATAAAGTACAAGGCTTAAATTATATGATTTCTTGGAAGCTTTTGGAATCAATAATCTTCTATTTTGTAAGCACTATGACTATTTCTATTCTTTCAATTTCAGTTTTTAGCATGAGTAGCTAATTCAAAACACTAAGGTTGTGAACCCTAAATGGGTATGATGTTATTGGATGTTTGATATTGAATATGTTTTCAACGGTTAATTGATATTTGTTTACTTCTCATTCTTTACACAATTGTTAGTGGTTGCAAACATTAACAAACGCCATTGAATTCCATCTTTGCTTGGGAAAGCGGGGTAGAAATTGGTAGAAGTAAATAACAAAGACTCAAGGCTTTAAAACTTGCTTAATAAAATTGCTTAGGAATAAGTGGGTTTTAATTTGGCATAAATTGATTGTTCTTAATCACAACTCTTTTGTATTTGGGAAAATCATAAAGAGGAAATATTATCCAACTATTGGAAAATATTGGATAGTCAAATAGACATCACTTGCATATCAAAAGATTCTTACGTAGGAAATATATCATATTGACATCGATTGCATTATACTTCATAAAGGGGGACACAACCTTGGTTTCTTTAATCATATTATTTACATTCATACTATTGCAATTAGTCTTCTGTTATGATTACTTGATAGAATTACGACTGTAGTTGAGTACTACACTAATTACGTAAGCGTTTCACACCTATTCTCTGTGGAATTCGACCCCAACCTTGTTGGGTTATTATATTTGACATCGACCGCTTACACTATTTATTAAGGTGTAATTTGAGTGTATCAAATTTTGGCACCGTTGCTAGGGAATACAGTTCTGAAATTACTAGTTAGTGTATGCTTTACTGTACGTCCAATTCTATTCTACCACACTTTGTTTGCTTTGCTTGGTGTTGATAGGAGAACATGTCGGACTATGGTGATGATGTGGAGTTAGACGCGGAAGGAAATCCTTTTGCGGACATTGAGGAGTATATCAAGGATATAAATGCTATTGTACCTCCTGCTATTGGTGCTGCAACCTTCAAAGTGGAACACAGATTAATTCTTATGTTGAAAGCGGAGGGATTTTTTAGGAATTCCACAGATGATGATCCAACACAACACCTCAGGAATTTCTAGAGGTGTATATGCAATGCACAAGCAGAATAATGTCTCCGACGATGCCCTGAGGTTGAGATGCTTCAAGTATTCTCTAGCTGGGGACGTGAGGAAATGGCTCCAGATTCTTCCTCCTAATTCAATTCATTCATGGCCCGAACTTGTCCGAGCGTGCTTGTCGAAATGGTTTCCACAAAGTAAGAAGTCCGAGCTCAGGGATAAGATTTTCTTCTTCAAGCAACTACCAGGCGAACAACTACATGAAGCATGGGATCGCTTTAAACTATATTTGGTGAGGTCCCCAAACCATTATTTTCCAGATTCCATTTTGTTGGAAATTTTTTACATGGGTTTGGATCTGATGAACCAATCAATAGCGAAGAATGCAGCTGCTAGATCCTTTATGGATAAATATTTCGCTAGGGTGACTCAAATATTGGATAAAATGGCAAAGCATAACCAAGCTTGGCATTCTGAGGACTCCACAGGCAGAATTGCAATTGGCTCTCCATCCTTGAGCAACTTGATCAAGGAAAATCAAGAGCGAGACCAAGTAATTGCAGAACTTGCTACGAATGTCAATGTGTTGACAAAGCTATTCACTGAAAACCAGAAGAAGAAAGTGAATGTGGTTGAGAATGTGCAGCCTGTACCAAATGAAAATTATGAGGAGGCAAACTATGTCAACAACTCTCAAGGATGGTACCAAAGGCAGCACTACCAAGGTCAAGGCTCACAGAATTAGTGGAGACCAAACCTGCAAGGGCAAGGTCACCACCAATGGTGAAACAACCAAAGTGGTTCTAACCAAGGAAACTCGAACAACAACAACAACTTTTCAAATCGTAGTTCCAATCCTTATGTTCCCCCGAAGGGTCAGTACTCAAATCAAGGTTCCTCTAGTCAGTCTAAATTGGAAAGTATGCTTGAAAGGATACTACAAAATCAAGAAAAGTCTGATAATTCCATGAGGAACATGACTGAGTTGGTTGGCTCTCATACTACGGCTATTCAGAAACTGGAAATGCAAATGAGAGATCTTTCTCGTGAGCAACTTCCACAGCAAAAGGGGACACATCCCAGTGATACAATTGCTAATCCAACTTCTCATATCATGGAAATAACTACCAGGAGTGGGAAAATAATACAAGAAAGGGTGACCAAGCAGTTGATGTGGAAGAATTTGAAAAGGGAGTTGAGATTGAAGAACCTAATATTGTTGCAGTTGATAAAACTCCGGAAGTGTTGCAAATCCGAGAAGAGACCAGAGAAGGGATGAAGGAAAAGGTAGAAGAAACATCAAACATTCTTCCGCCGATTCCTAGACCCCCTCTTCCTTTTCCTCAAAGACTTGCAAGAAGAGTTGATGACAGCAAGTTTGAGAAGTTCTACGATATTCTCAAGAAATTATCTGTGAACATACCATTCTTGGAGGCTTTTCATGAAGTGCATGGTTCTGCTAAATACTTAAAAGATTTGATTACAAAGAAGAGAACCACCAAGAATGAGGTGGTGAATATGACTCACCGGGTTAGTTCAATTATTGCTACAAACCCCATTCAGAAGAAAGAAGACCCGGGAGCATTTACTATTCCGTGCACTATAGGGGTGCGGGATTTTGCGAAGGCCCTTTGTAACAATGGGGCTAGCATTAACTTAATGCCGCTTGCCATCTACAAACAAATGGGATTAGGAATTCCAAGGCCGACAAGTATGAGGTTGCAAATGGCTGATCGTTCAATCAAGAGATCGGTTGGAATTGTTGATTATGTGATTGTGAAAGTGAGAAAGTTTCATATACCCGCTGATTTTGTAATTCTGGATTGTGCTGTTGACAAAGAAATCCCTATTATCTTGGGGAGACCATTTCTAGCCACTGGAAGAGCCCTTATGGATTCGGAACGTAATGAAATTAAATTCTGAGTGAACAATGAAGAGGTTACATTCCAAGCGAGTAAGGATATGAAGCTACCGAATGAGTATGAGAGCATTTCAGTTATTGGTATTGTTAACGAAGTGGATGATGCTGTTGAGATGAAGATGGAAGAAAAATGCCTTGGTGAAGCATTGGCGGCTATCTTGGTGAACTTTGACGATGATGATATGGATGGTTTTATGGAGTTGGTGAATGCATTGGAGGGGCGTGGTTCTTACTCTTATGCTCCACCAAAGTTTTCTCTTGACTTGGAGTATAGATCTACACCTCCCGCAAAGCCGTCTATTATTGAGCCACCACAAGTAGAGCTCAAACCACTTCCTCTGCACTTGAGGTATAAATTTCTTGGCTTAAATAATACTTTAACAGTAATTGTTTCTTCTTTGTTGAATGATGTGCAGGTGGAACAATTGTTGAAAGTTTTGAAGGAACATAGGCAAGTCATTGGTTGGACAATTGCGGACATTCGTGGGATCCCTGCTGGAATTTGTAAGCATAAGATTCAATTAGAAAGTGGGACGAAACCGAGTGTGGAACACCAATGACGGTTGAACCCATCAATGCAGGAAGTAGTAAAGAAGGAAATAATCAAATAGTTGGATGCCGGGGTAGTCTACCCAATTGCTGATAGTTCGTGGGTGAGCCCGGTGCAATGCGTGCCTAAAAAAGGAGGCATGACTGTGATTAAAAATGAGAAGAACAAACTTATCCCAACAAGAACAGTAACCGGGTGGAGAGTGTGCATGGACTATAGGAAACTAAACAGTGCCACATGCAAGGACCATTTCCCTATGCCTTCTATTGATCAAATGCTTAGCGGGAAAGTCCTTCTATTGTTTCCTTGATGGATACTCTAGTTACAATCAGATCAACATAGCTTTAGAGGACCAAGAGAAAACAACATTCACATGCCCCTGTGGAACTTTTGCTTTTAGCCGGATGCCATTCGGTCTATGTAATGCTCCGGCCACTTTTCAGAGATGCATGATGTCTATCTTCTCCGACATGGTAGAAGATTTTCTTGAGGTCTTCATGGATGATTTTTCGGTGGTAGGCGATACTTTTGAGCATTGCCTTAGTAATCTTAAACAAGTGCTCAAGAGATGTGAAGAGACCAACCTTGTGCTGAATTGGGAAAAATGCCACTTCATGGTGGATGAAGGTATTGTCCTGGGACACAAAATCTCAAGGCATCGCATAGAGGTAGACAGGGCTAAGATAGAAATCATCTCTAATCTTCCTCCACCTACATCCATCAAAAGTGTTCGCAGTTTTCTGGGGCGTGCCGGATTCTATAGGCATTTCATCAAGGATTTCTCAAAGATTGCAAATCCTATGTGCAAACTCCTTGAGAAGGATGCCAAGTTCGTGTTTGATGAGAAATGCCTCAAGGCTTTTGAGGAATTGAAGCAAAAGCTCACCACGGAACCTATCATTGTCACACCTAATTGGTCACTTCCTTTCGAACTTATGTGTGATGCCAGTGGTGTAGCCATTGGAGTAATGCTGGGCCAACGACACAATAACGTTCTTCACCCGTTCTACTATGCTAGCAAAACACTTAATGGGGCGCAGATGAACTACACAGTGACTGAACAATAACTGCTGGCCATTGTTTATGCTTTTGAGAAGTTTCGTGCGTATTTGCTAGGCTCCAAAGCGATAGTATACACCGATCAAGTAGCTCTCCGCTATCTCATGGTGAAGAAAGATGCAAAGCCTCGGTTGATTCGTTGGGTTTTGTTGCTACAAGAGTTCGACTTTGAAGTCAAAGATTAGAAAGGAACTCAAAATCAAGTGGCGGATCACTTGTCAAGAGTTGAAGAAGCTGGGAGACCAAAGGGAGATCTGGAAATCAATGATGCTATCCCAGATGAACACATACTGGCCTTATCCAATACCTTTGCTCCGTGGTATGCCGACATCGCTAACTGCCTAGTTAGCGACCTTATTCCGGAAGGGTTGGAGTCTTACCAAAAGAATAAGTTCTTGAGAGATTGCCGGAACTATTACTGGGAAGAGCCCTTTTTGTTCCGTGTTTGTGCAGACAACATCATCAGGAGATGCATGCCAGAAGAAGAAATGCTGCAAATTCTAAAAGCTTGTCATGACTCACCGGTTGAGGGTCATCATGGGGGAAATAGAACAGCGGCGAAGATTTTGGAATGTGGTTACTAATGGCCTTCGATTTATCAGGATGCTAATCAATTGGTTAAGGCTTGTGACCACTGCCAAAGGCAAGGCCAAATCTCTAAGAGGCATGAAATGCCGATGCACTTCTTGATGGAGATTGAAATATTCGATGTTTGGGGAATTGACTTCATGGGCCCTTTTATAAGCTCGTGTGTGATGAAATACATCTTAGTGGCTGTGGACTACGTGTCCAAATAGGTAGAAGCCATTGCTTTACCAAACAATGAGGCACGGAGTGTGACGACATTTTTAAAGAAGAACATTTTTACTCGGTTTGGCATTCCCAGGGCCATTCTCAGTGATGGGGGGTCGCATTTCTGCAACAAAGCCTTCAAAGTTCTACTAGAAAAGTATGGTGTCAAGCACAAGGTAGCCACACCCTATCATCCGCAGTCAAGCGGTCAAGTGGAGGTATCTAATCGGGAAATAAAGAGCATACTAGCAAAAATGGTGAATGCAAATAGGACCGACTGGTTGAAGAAGCTAGATGATGCACTGTGGGCGTACCGCACAGCATACAAAACCCCCATTGGTACGTCTGCTTATCGGCTAGTTTTTGGAAAAGCTTGCCATCTCCTGTGGAACTTGAGCACAAGGCTATGTGGGCCTTAAAAAGATTGAACATGGACTGGGCGGAAGCTGGAGCTTTGAGGCTAACACAATTGAATGAAATGGAGGAGTTCCGTCTCCACGCGTATGAAAGTGCAGCCGTGTTTAAAGAGAGAATGAAGTTTGTCCATGATAAAAAGAGCCTGAAAAGAGAATTTAAGGCAGGGGATTTGGTATTGCTTTTCAACTCCAGACTAAAGTTATTTCCGGGAAAGCTAAAATTGAAATGGTCTGGTCCTTTCAAAGTAGTCGATGTCTCTCCCTTTGAAGCCCTAGAATTAGCATCGGAGGATGAGCTCCGAACTTTCAAAGTAAATGGTCAAAGAATTCAGCATTACTTGGGATCAGACGGTGAGAAGCATTTGGTGGAGCAGTTGGCTCTAAAAGATGGTCCATGCCCGACCATGGAGTAAATTCAGAGGCGTCTCAACTTCGTCGTGCCGCGACGTTAAATCAAGCGCTTCATGGGAGGCAACCCATGTGTGGTAACATTTATTTTTGTTCGTTGTTGTAAATTTATTTAAGTTTTCGATAGATAGATTTACTTAGGCTATTTGAAGGGTGTGTTAGAATGCAGGAGTTTGCAAAAGGACACAATGCTGAGAAAGAGTGCCTGAAACTGAAGAAAAACTACTATGTGACGATTGCTGCACAAATGCGATCGCATTATCAATATGTGAACTGCATTTGTGTCGCAAACTGAAGCAGAGAGTTGGACTACAATGGTTGCCAAAACTGCGAAGATGTAGTGCAGTTTGCGGATCGCATTTGCACTATGCGGTCTGCATTTCTATCGCAAACAGAAGCAGAGAGTTTGGCTCAAAATGATGAAAAAATGTGACAAGGTAGTCCAATTTGCGGATCGCATTCAAACTATGCGATCGCAATTTGCTTCACATTTGTACCCTTGCATCAGAACTCACAACATAACAGATATGCGATCGCATATTGTGTTATGTGGTGACTTATCCATCGCATAGTGGCAGGTAAGAGTCCGCATTTCCTCATCTTTTAATCCTTCAATACAGCATATCAAAAAAAAGGGAAAGAACAGAAAAACGAACAGCAAAAGAAAATATCGGCGGAAAACAGAGATTCAAGCTTACCAACGACAGAGTTCTGGTTAAAATTTCCATACTTCCTGAAATCTTCTTCATAGGTATGTGTACTGATCCACTCAATTCCTATCTTTGCTATGTCTTTAGTTTTCATTCTGAAAGTTAGGTTTTGTTGCTCATCGTAGATGCTTGGGCATTTTTGGGGGATGGGTAGAGAAATCTAGGGTTGCCAGTTATGGGGGGATGAACAAAATTGTGAATCCAAAGGCATTTGCGGCCCACAAAATCAAAATGTGGACCGCATTGTGACCGCATCCCTAAAACCCTAGATACCTGAAGAAGACGAAAAATGCGGTGCCTTTGGGGTCGCATAACTGCTATGCGAACCACAAAGGCACAGCAAACAGGGGCAGAACGTCATGTTAACACCAAAAACATCCGCATAAGGTTTGCGATCGCATATCTCACTTTGTGGTAGATATGCGATCGCATTTGTGTTCAGCTGATATGTCTGTGAACAAGAACTTTCTGCGATGGTTATGGGATTCGTATAGTGGTTATGCGATCGCATATTCCACCACAGAATGAAGTCCAGCATTGCACACCTATGAATACGACCAGTTTGCGGATCACATAGTGGTTATGCGACCGCAACCCATGCCGCATTCATTTAACTCTTTGTTGATTCTTTATGTTTTCTTTTCTATATTGCTTACCATGTCGCTTACATTTTACCCTTATGCAGATATGGCACCTAACAAGAATCTCGCAAGGAAAAGGTCATCATCCGGTCGTAACACGTCACAGCCAAAACGTGTACGAACGGAACCAACTTTTCCAAGCACCTCCCAGTCTGACGATGAGGCCCACTTGCCCGAAGTCAATCTACTGGCTGAGGCTATAAGGAAGCATGGAGATGACTTTCATCTCCGATTCGGGGTCGAAGGCTCAAGGACATTGTTTAGAGAGGGGCTGACTAAAAGAAAAATCTTGGGTGAAAAACAGTTGAGTGTGAATGGACTCCAAGAACAGTACCCCCATATTCTCGAGAACATAAAAGTGAGAAAATGGGAATATTTCACTGAGGATCCTAAAGAGTTCAACGAGTCACTGGTCCGGGAGTTCTATGCATCCTATGGAGCTTCAAAAACGGCGCACCACAAACGTAACAGAATATTTACTGGCATCGTACAGGTTTGGGGAAAGAGTGTGTTCTACAACAGCAAGCAAATTAATGAAATATACTTCCCCGATTGGCAATCAGGCACAGCCGAGTACGATGCCAAGTACTCCAACAGAGAGAATGAACGTGGATGGATAGCGTCCATCATTGCAAAGGGGACTCCTGCTTGGATAAATCCTGGGAAGAAGATTTATAAAGAGGATCTCACAAGGGAGGGAAAATTTTGGCTGAGCTTCATCACCTCCCGTTTGATACCGTCCAGAAACAAAACGGATATAAGCATTGAGAAAGCCCTTCAAATTGCGTGCATTATGGCCGGTATAAAAATCGATGTGGGGAATCTAATCTTCCGGGAGATTGGTATCCGGGCAACGCAGCGTGCCACATCACTCCCATTTTCGAGTTTGATCACCGCCTCTGCCAAGCTTGAACGTGCCTCTAATGCCACAAGCTGACAAAATCGGAAAGGAAACGAGGGATATAGATATCACTCGTCTCAGTGATTCTGCTGCCCCAACAGAAACCCCACTCTAGGACCTTGACTCCCAGACTCCCATACCTCCCAAAAATCCAAAGGCCTCCACTTCTTATGCAGAGCCTGCCTCCCAGTCCACCACGGGCCAACCTTCGTCGAAACTGCCAGCCCTTTCAAGACTTGGTCTCATTGCACGACATGCCAATGCCAAGGTGGACCAACTCTTGAAAACACTGCCAAACCTTATCAAACAAGCCCTAACTCCAATACAAACGTCAATGACAGCTCTCCAACAACAACAAGCATTGTTTGGGGATCGCTTGCACAAGCTTGAGTTCAGGGTTGAATAGATCGAGAGAGGTGAGGTTAGAGGTTTACCTCAGCTGAGGGAGGAAGTGAAATCTATGAAGACCGAACTCCAGAAAATGCAAAATTTCGAGTTCGACCTATCATCTCTCCTCCCCAAAGAGGGTGACCAAGGTGCAAACATGGCTGCACCAGACCTGGGTTTGGACTTCACAGCTCTGATGGCAGACATTGCACCTCAGTCTGCCAGAGTGTCTCAACCTCCAGCTCCTCCGGTACAGGTTGATATTGATAATGAGGAGACATCAGGACATTCATCAGAGTTAGAAGGAGAAGAGACAGAGGATGATGACTCTTGGTCCGACGAGGATGACGACCCTCAGGAGAAGGGCAAACAGATTGCTTCTCCAACAGTGGAGGAAGAAGAGCACGCAAACATTCAGCGGGCCATACAGCACTCGCTCGCAGATGTGGCCGCCCATGCAGATCCATTGGCCACTCAGCCATCAGTGGGCAAAGCTAGTAGCTCAGCAGCCCCAACACCAGCTCCCGTCCAGTCCAACAGCCCTCCTTCAGCTGCAGAGGGTCCACAGGCTACTGATTCCCATAGCGCTAGTGCGCCCCAGGGAGCCCCTTGAACTCTACTTTCTTTTCTTATACATTGGGGACAATGCATGATTTCGGTTGGGGGTGGTAGCCTATCTGTATATTTGATCTATATTATTGTATTTTTTGCGACATTAGTAACTGTAAAATATGCACTAGTGCTTAATGATTTTTGTAATATATTGTCTTTAATTAGTAGAAAGTTAAAGTTTTTCACCTTTAGTATTTAGAAATAAAATTCCCCTTGCTTTTTTCTTTGCCGGGTTCTTTTTTAAGGGTGTAATAGTAGAACCAGGACAGTAAAATGAAACATGTTGACCGGGATGGTGTAAGTGTCTAGTATCAAGCATGTGTGTCTGTGTATAGATTGTACCCTTTTAACAGATCAACTACGTGAACTTGAGGCTCACTCTGTGACTCTATGTCTACCTAGAGTCATGTATTTATATATGATGAAAGCCTTGAATTGCCAAATGTTAACTCTAAGGCTGTAAACTATGTTAACCAAACAGTTTGTGTGCCATGTGTGTGAGCTCTTTGTATAAATAGTTCTTATGTTTGCTTCTGCCATCTAGAACTTGCTCGGTTGGTTTTCGACGCCTATTATAATAACACTTAGTTGGAGAAAGGATCTTAGGCATTCTTTGTTTTATATATGAAACCTCTTTAGCCTTTTAAGCCTACCTGTGCATAAATAATATCACTAGCACCCTATTTGAGCTTTTAACCTTTCTTTGGCCTCCTCATTACAAACCTTTCTCTTTTGTAAAATAATTATCTCTTTTGAACCCATTCCTCCTTGAACATTGAGAATGAGGCTAAAAGCCTAAGTTGGGGGTGTGGGTCAAAATGAAAATTGATAAGGTTATGCAGTGAGGGTAAGAGCTTATACCTCAAAGTGTTAATGTGAATTTATGAAAGCTTAAAAAAAAAGAGAAAAAAAAAAGAAAAGAAAAAAAAAAAAGATAGTTATATATGTGTATTTATAATGATGAAGCTTTGAAGGAAATTAGAGAGGTATTTAAGGTGGTTCCATATTGGGAACTAGATGCCATTGAGGCTATGGGGTTTGAAAAGAAACAAAGTGTAAAAAGAAAGAAAAATGTAATTAGTGTTCAAGGAGGATGTAGTCACTCATATCTAAATATTTATCCTACCCGTCCTTAAACCTACACTGCAAGCTTAAAAAGTCCTTATGTGATCTCCAACCGAGCGTTCTTAGAAGTAGGTGACGAATTAAAATAAAGGCAAGCATATGGTATGGTATGTGGTGACACTTGAAATTCTTTTCTAAGAGTGAGTGTATTTGCAATTTAGTCCTTTTGTGTTGTTATTATAAATATTGTGAGTTTGGGACTTTCTTTCTAGTAAGGGCACATGAACTGCGAGGTTGATAAAAAGTTGAGTTTTGAGTAAAGCATAAGTGCACTCAGCTGAAGGTAGCCTTTAGTCACTTTGTTTGAGGCTCAAAGTTCACAAGATGATTGGTTTTCCTTGAATATACTGATGATTCAGAATATACTGATGATTCAGGAAGGGTAAAGCATTCGAAGAAGCATGCTTGAAACACTAACAACAAACATTGTCCATAGTCATTATTGTTTCATGTTTTGTAAATAGAGTCTAGAATAGGATAGTGTCGTTTTAGTTGCTTGAGGACAAGCAAGAGTTTAAGTTGGGGGTGTTGATGTGCTGAGAATTTCGGCACATTTCGATGCTACTTGCTTAAATTTTAACTTGTTTTACGTGCAAATTCCCTCGGTACTTATGTAATTTCAGTGTTTTTGCAGGATAGGAAGTGTAAGGACCTTAGAGCATGGAAAAGAGCTCAAAAAGCCAACTAAAGACAAGAAAAGAGTTGAAAAACCTCGCAGAGGTGAGTATGCGATAAAATCGCAAACCAAGACAGAACTCTGGGCACACTTTCATGTCAAGAATGCGGTCGCATATGCGACCGCATAACTAAGATGTGGGCCGCAGATATGCACTAGGAGATCGCGGACACAAGCAGAGTTTTGGGTGAAGTTCAGGGTAAGGAATGCGATCGCATCTGCAATCGCATAATTGGTATGCGAACCGCATAATCAACCACAGATCAAATATGAAGTTTACTGTTTGTTCGAATTGCGATGCAAAATGCGGCTGCATTTCTTCAATGCGGACCGCGAATCAGGAATGCGATGAAGGCAAAACCCAAGGGTGAAATCTGCGACAGACGTGTAAGATCTGCGGACCACATTTCTGTTATGCGAGAGAAATGCGGTCGCATTGTTGGCATCAGGGGAAAACCAGTACGAACTTTGCCTCGATTTTTGGGCCTCTATAAATAGGGCTAATAGGGTTTTGTGGGGACTATCTTGTCAGAATTTAGAGCATAAAGTACAAGGCTTAAATTATATGATTTCTTGGAAGCTTTTGGAATCAATAATCTTCTATTTTGTAAGCACTATGACTATTTCTATTCTTTCAATTTCAGTTTTTAGCATGAGTAGCTAATTCAAAACACTAAGGTTGTGAACCCTAAATGGGTATGATGTTATTGGATGTTTGATATTGAATATGTTTTCAACGGTTAATTAATATTTGTTTACTTCTCATTCTTTAAACAATTGTTAGTGGTTGCAAACATTAACAAACGCCATTGAATTCCATCTTTTCTTGGGAAAGCGGGGTAGAATTTGGTAGAAGTAAATAACAAAGACTCAAGGCTTTAAATCTTGCTTAATAAAATTGCTTAGGAATAAGTGGTTTTAATTTGGCATAAATTGATTGTTCTTAATCACAACTCTTTTGTATTTGGGAAAATCATAAAGAGGAAATATTATCCAACTATTGGAAAATATTGGATAGTCAAATAGACATCACTTGCATATCAAAAGATTCTTCCGTAGGAAATATATCATATTGACATCGATTGCATTATACTTCATAAAGGGGGACACAACCTTGGTTTCTTTAATCATATTATTTACATTCATACTATTGCAATTAGTCTTCTGTTAAGATTACTTGATAGAATTACGACTGTAGTTGAGTACTACACTAATTACGTAAACGTTTCACACCTATTCCCTGTGGGATTCGATCCAAACCTTGTTGGGTTATAATATTTGACATCGACCGCTTACACTGTTTATTAAGGTGTAATTTGAGCGTATCAACAAGCAAATGCGGATCGTCATACTGGCGCTCCCTGATGCGATCATATAACGAAGACCGAGAAACCACACAAGCCAACACCCGTCTAGGTTCCGAAATGTCTAATCTCACAAACCTATTGGCCAAGCTTGAACATCAACTGCAAAGGGGTCTCTCCCCAACTGGAATATATGCTAAACTTCCCATACTCACTGCCTTTCGGCTCAAAGCATCAGCCACCACATTGGCCTTCCCCGGATGGTATAATATAGTGATATCGTAATCCTTGAGCAACTCCAACCATCTCTGCTGCCTCAAATTAAGATCCTTTTGCTTGAACAAATGTTGGAGGCTGCGATGATCAGAAAACACCTCACAAGACACGCCATACAAGTAATTCCTCCAAATGTTCAGTGCATGGACTATGGCAGCCAGCTCCAAATCATGCACGGGGTAGTTCTTCTCATGGGGCTTCAACTGACGAGAAGCATAAGCAATGACTCTACCCTCCTGCATCAATACACAAACAATACCAACTCTTGAAGCATCACAATACACAGTATATGCACCTGAAGCTGATGGCAAAACCAACACTGGAGTTGTGGTCAAGGTTGTCTTGAGCTTCTGAAAGCTCTCTTCGCACTCGTCCGACCATACAAAAGGAGCACCCTTCTGGGTCAATTTGGTCAAGGGCGATGCAATGGATGAGAATCCCTGGACAAACCGGCGATAATAGCCTGCCAACCCGAGAAAGCTACGAATCTCTGTGGCTGAGGACGATCTAGGCCAACTTTGAACCGCCTCTATCTTCTTTGGATCAACCTGTATACCCTCGCTGGACACTACGTGTCCCAAGAAAGCCACTGAACCGAGCCAAAACTCACACTTAGAGAATTTTGCATAAAGCTTCTCCTCCCTCAATCTCTACAATACAACTCGCAAATGCTCCGCGTGCTCCTCCTGACTACGCGATTACACTAGAATATCATCAATGAATACAACAACGAACGAATCTAGATAAGGTCGGAATACATTATTCATCAACTGCATGAACGCTGCTGGGGCATTGGCTAGCCCGAAAAACATAACAAGAAACTCATAGTGACCATATCTAGTCCGGAAAGCAGTCTTGAGAATATCCGAATCCCTGATCTTCAACTGGTGATATCCTGAGCGGAGATCAATCTTGGAGAACACTCACGCTCCCTGAAGCTGGTCAAACAAATCATCTATGCGAGGCAAAGGATACTTATTCTTGATTGTTACCTTGTTCAATTGCCTGTAATCAATGCACATTCTCATCGTGCCATCCTTCTTCTTCACAAACAGAACCGGCGCACCCTAAGGTGACACACTAGGCCGAATAAACCCCTTATCTAGGAGTTCCTGAAGTTGCTCCTTCAATTCTTTCAACTCTGCTAGTGCCATACGATATGGTGGAATAGAGATGGGCTGAGTACCCGGTACCAGGTCAATACCAAAATCAATATCCCTGTCCGGTGACATGCCCGGCAGGTGTGCGGGAAATACATCGGGAAAATCCCTCACAACTGGAACAGATTCAATGCTTGGAGTCTCAACTCCAACATCCCTCACAAACGCTAGGTATGAAAGGAAACCCTTCCCAACCATACGCTGTGCCTTCAAGAATGATATCACTCTACTAGGAATGTAATCAATCACACCATGCCACTCGATTCGCGGCACACCCGGCATAGCCAAGGTGACGGTCTTAGCATGACAGTCTAGAATAGCACGACACGGAGATAACCAATCCATGCCTAAAATGACATCAAAATCCACCATGCTCAATAGCAATAAGTCCACTCGTGTATCCAGACCCCCAATAGTTACTACACATGACCGGTACACACGGTCTACCACAATAGTATCGCCCACCGGGGTAGACACATGAACAGGTAAAGCAAGAAATTCCAAGGGCGTACCAAATAATGAGCAAAATATGAGGATATATATGAATAGGTGGAACCGAGATCAAATAATACAGAGGCATCCTTGTGGCAGACTGAAACAATACCTGTAATGACGGCATCTGAAGCACTAGCATCTATGCTGCCTGGAATAGCATAGAATCAGGCCTGGCCACCGCTTGATCGACCTCCCCCTCTGGGGTGACCCCTGGCGGCCTGACCTTCACCCCTAGCTGGCTGGGCGGGTAGTAAGTGATGTGCCGGGTAATTTCGGCACATTTTGATACTATTTGCTTAAAGTTTAACTTGTTTTACGTGCAAATTCTACTGATACTTATGTAATTTTAGTGTAATTACAGTACATCGAGTGTAAGGACCCAGAAGTACAGAAAAGAGTTCAAAAGCCAACTGAAAACAAGAAAAGAAGTTAAGAGCATCGCAAATGTGAGTATGCGGTCGCAAACAGCACATGCGGACCACATATTTCACAAACAGATCGCAAACAAGGACAGAACTCTGGACAATTCATTACGGCGAGAATGCGGTCGCAAATGCGACCGCAAAACAAGAATGCGAATCCCAAAATAGCAATGTGAAACCGCAAACGCAAACAACGTTTCTGGGTGAAAATCAGAGTGAAGAATGCGATTGCATTTCGCGATCGCATAATCAACATGCAAACCGCAAACCAAAATGCGATGAAGGCAAAACTCTTGGGTTAAATCTGCAACAGTCAATGAAGATTTGCGGTCGACATTTTTGTTTTGCGACAGAAATGCGGTCCGCATTTTTACAGCAGGGGCAAACCAGTCCGAAATCGCCTCAGGTTTTGGGCCTCTATAAATAGGTTTAATAGGATTTTGTGAGAGACAACTTGTCAGAATTGAGAGTACAAAGTACGGGCAATTAACTAGTTTGAATTTTTGGAAGCTTTTGGGATCAATTACCTTCTATTTTATAAGATGATGACAATTACTATTCTTTATTCTTCAATTTTCAGCATGAGTAGCTAAATTAAAATGCTGAGGTTGTGAACCCTAGATGAGTAGAATGTTGTTGAGATTTTGATATTGAATATGATTTCAATGGAAGACTGATATTTATTTATTTCTTATTCTTCAAATAATTGTTAGTGGTTGCAAACATTAACGAACGCCAATTAATTATATCTTATCTATGAAAAGTGGGATAGAATTTGGTAGAAATAAATAACAAAGACTCAAGGCTTTAAACCTAGTTTAATAAAATCGCTTAGGAATAAGTCGGTTTTAATTTGGCATTATTTGATTGTTCTTAATCACAACTCTTTTGTATTTGGAAAATCATAAAGAGGATATATTATCCAATTATTGGGAAATATTGGATATTAAATTAAACATCAATTGCATATCAAAAGTTTTCCGTTGGAAATATTCAATATTAATATCAAGAGCATTCTACTACATTAAGGGGGACACAACCTTGGTTTCTTTATTTCATATTATTTACATTCACAATATTGACATCAATTTCCGTTTATCCTTACATTCAATACTCTTTTGTTATTTGAATTACTTGATAGAATTACGACTTAGTTGAGTATTACACTAATTAGATAAACATTTCACACCTATTCCCTGTGGGATTCGACCCCAACCTCGTTGGGTTATTATATTTGACACCGACTGCTTACACTATTCTTAAGGTGTAATTTGAGCGTATCAAATTTTGGCGCCGTTGCCGGGGAATACGGTTCTGAAATTACTAATTAGTGTATACTTTACTATACGTCTAATTCCACTTGATTACACACTGTTTGTTTTGGTTGTTGTAGACAGGGAGATATGTCAGACCATGAAGATGATATGGAGGTAGAGGAGGAAGGAAATCCTTTTGCAGATATCGAGGAGTATATTGAGGATACAAACGCTATTGTACCTCCTGCTATCGGTGCTGCCACTTTCAAGGTGGAACATGGACTAATTCTGATGCTAAAAGCGGAGGGATTTTTTATAAATTCGACTGATGACGATCTAACACAGCACCTCAGAAATTTCTTGGGTGTTTGCGCGATGCACAAGCAGAACCATGTCTCCGACGATGCCCTGAGGTTGAGATGCTTTAAGTATTCGTTAGCTGGGGATGCGAGGAAATGGCTTCAGAATCTTCCTCCAAATTCTATACGTTCATGGCCTGAACTTGTCCGAGCATTCTTGTCAAAATGGTTTCCACAAAGTAAGAAGTCCGAGCTTAGGGACCAAATTTTCTTCTTTAAGCAACTACCTGGTGAACAGTTACATGAAGCGTGGGATAGCTTCAAATTATACTTGGTGAGGTCTCCAAACCATGGTTTTCCAGATTCCATCTTGCTGGAAAAATTCTACATGGGTTTGGATCCTATGAACCAATCAATAGCGAAGAGTGCAGCTGCTGGATCTTTTATGGATAAAACCTTCGCTAGGGTGACTCAAATCTTAGATAAAATGGCAAAACACAACCAAGCTTGGCATTCTGAGGATTCCACAGGCGGAATTGTAATTGAGTCTCCTTCTATGAACAACCTGATCAAGCAAAATCAAGAACGAGACCAAGTGATTGCATAACTTGCCACAAATGTCAATGTGTTGACAAAGCTTTTCACAGAAAATCAGAGGAAGAAAGTAAATGTGGTTGAGAATGTGCAGCCGGTGCAAAATGACGATTATGAAGAGGCAAATTATGTTAATAATTCTCAAGGAGGGTACCAAAGGCAGCAGTACCAAGGTCAAGGCTCTCAAAATCAATGGAGACCAAACCCGCAAGGGTAAGGTCACCATCAATGGCGAAACGACCAAAGTGGCTCTAACCAAGGAAACTGGAACAACAATAATAATTTTTCAAATCGAAGTTTCAACCCTTATGTTCCTCCAAAGGGTTAGTATTCGAATCAGGGATCCTCTAGTGAGTCTAAATTGGAGAGCATGCTTGAAAGGATATTACAAAACCAAGAAAAGTCTGATAATTCCATGAAGAACATGACTGAGTTGGTTGGCTCTCACACTGCGGCGATTCAAAAGCTGGAATTGCAAATGAGAGATCTTTCTCGTGAGCAATATCCATAGCAGAAGGGAACACTCCCTTGTGATACGATTGCAAATCCAAAGGGAAGTGGAAGTGGCCCAACTTCCCATATCATGGCTATCAGTACCCGAAGTGGTAAGATATTGCAAGAAAAGAATGAGCAAGCAGTTGATGTGGAAGAACTTGAAAAAGGAGTCAAAGTTGAAGAACCTAATGTTGCTGAAGTAATTAAAACTCCAGAGGTTGTGCAAAACCGAGATGAGACCCGAGAAGGGATG